>CAIGRQ010284431.1:0-13068 GCA_903798375.1 Fraxinus sp. D2006-0159
TGAGAACATATATGCTTATTACTTTAAAAAAAAAAAAAAATTGGGAGGGGGATCCGGGTCCCCCCCGCCTCCGCCCCTGAAGGTGGGCACGCCCTTTCCTTTGTTGGTACCTTTTTTCCTTTTTGGAATTTTTTTTTTTTTTGTAGGCGTGCAAAATAGGAGAGCCATGGCTCTTCGGGTGTTAGGTGGATAATTCTTTATTCCAACTTCAAATAAATGTTTTACATGAATCAATACTGACTCCTCAATCACCTGACCTCCTATATTTTAGATTAGAACAGAAATGTAACAATGAGTATAAAGTTAGGCACGAGCCGCACGACTATCTAATCTTGAGTCCTTCGAACAAGGTTTGAGATGGGCTTTCACGAGTTTAGCCAATTGATGAACCTTGTATGACACACGTCTATCTTCTGTCAAGTATGCTTTCTATACATGAACTACGTACAAGATGGTACTCTTTTGAAAGATAGAATAGCACCCCACTTCAACCTTCCGTTCAACTTATGGCATCATCAATCTAATCAATTTTATAACTAGAAAGAGAGACTTCTCTTTTGGGGATCAGTTCTGCCCCTAGATGTAGTAGTAAATCAGCAGGACAAGTTTTCACTCAATTCATCAAGGAATATTTTGATTGCAGGTGGCGGATCGCTTACCACTAGGCTGGTTTGGGTGTCAACCTATGGAGGCAGCATTTGTTGCAATTGAATAAATTTCTCCTTTTTTTTCTTTTATTTTTTGTCATGACGCCCATTTTGGACCCGCTAAGGCTTAGCACAACCTAGATTCTAAGATATCCTTTTCTCGACTAGCCAATCCGACCCAATTTACTTCTCTAAACGTGACATTGAACACTTCCAAGAAATGCAACTTATTTTCAATAAGAAAATGTGTAACAAATAAAAGTGTGGGACCCACTCATTAGACAACTCTAATTAGTGTGCACTAATTAATTAATTAGTGGGTCCCACACACTATTAATGACGGTACAACATCATTTTTGAACAAATAATCACATCAAAGAAAGCAGTTATTCTCGTTGATTTGAATAAAATTAAGCAGCCCCTTTCTCGTTCCTATTGATTTTAACAATATATTTTTCTCTCTTACCTCTATCTCTATCTCTATGCATTTTATTATTGATTCCAATTGAGAACACAGAAATTCTCCTTGAGGTACAATTCTCACTTTCTTCTCTTGGATCTTTCATTACTTTTCAGCTAAAAGATTAGCGGTTTCATTGAATTCCTTTTGAATCGTTCTATGTAACAGATTTTTAATACCAATTTTGATTAGGATTAAACCCATGGATTAATTCTTTTACCTTTTTCACGAAACCTTCATTTCGGATGAAACTTTTGGAATTTTTCGTGTTATTATACATCCAGATCTTTTTTTGCGTTCTTCGCTTGATTTATGCGCAGAATATTCAGATGCTTATAATTTTGATATGATTGTTATGTAAGGAATCAATCGTGCCGTGTTATTTGGTGAAAATAATTGCCAATGCACTAAGGGAATATTCTGATTCTTGATCTTTTTGGTGTGTAGATTCTTAACAAAGACAATTTAGTTGAATGATAACTGCGTATTAACAAAGCAATGAGTTACAATCAATCAGCACTGCGGAGGCCATCTTCAGGTATGCTTTTATGCCTCATGGAAATCATTCAGTAAAGAGACTTCCAGTTCACATTGCAATTGTTTTCTTGCACAAACTTGAGTTGATTTACTTAACTTTTCTAGTAAAAAACTGTCCTCAGATGCGATTTGTATGCAAATTTATGGCAAAATTTAGTATTTGACTTCATAAATCGCATCCGCCGATCATGGAAAATGGTGGTTGTTTGATACCATGTATCCATTTTATTTGTAAGAACCACTTTGGATATAACTCACTCTTAAATTTGGCTTGTAGGGGAGAGTGTCCAACGTGCTTATAATTCACAATGTAGGCATTTTACGAGCAATGTGGGATACAAATTGATAGTTACATTGCAAATATTTTTTCTTCCATGCTTTAGGCGTTGACTTGTGAGTTCTTTGATTTGTTGAGTCACCTCTTATAAATCGATTTTAAGGGTGAGTTCTATAAGTCGATTCACGTGCACTCTGTGGTATTTTGTTTCACTTCAGGACCAATAGCTAACATGCAAATGCTGATCTTTTAACCAGACAGATTATCCCGATGTTTTTAATTATTTAAAATACACAATATTTTTTTTAATCTATTTCTTCATCCCATTTCAATATTGTAGATTTGTTGTAAGTTCTCCTTATTCTTTTTTGTCGGCACTGTCTGTACAGGTAAAAGAAGATTGAAAGACCTCTTGGTTCAACGCGACAATCGTGTGTGTGCAGATTGTAATGCTCCAGACCCAAAATGGGCGTAAGTTACTCCTTGAGATTGATACACTGTTGTTTTGTTTTCACAGATTATTAAAGTTGGAATGATACAAGAGCCGTGAGAAAAGCCTAGTAGTTGTGACAATCTTGCCAATATTTCTGTCTGGGCTTGAGCCCACTCTTCCCATTTTCAAGTGTTCTTAAAGAAAAGAATATATTTTGATCCTTGCAATTTATTGCCAAGAAGATCAACCATGACAATATATTTTCATTCACGATATTATGCTGATATAATAATTTGATACAATATATATTCCAACCAGTGTGATTCTTCGAATTTTTATTTCCATTTCAGGTCAGCAAATATAGGAGTATTTATTTGCTTGAAGTGCTGCGGAGTGCACAGAAGCCTTGGTCCTCATATTTCGAAGGTGACTGTATGCCACCCTCCCTCGTCTTCTGGGCTATGTTCTTCACTAACAAAATTGGGTATCCTGCAGGTTTTGTCTGTGACATTAGATGAATGGCCAGATGATGAAATCGAATCAGTGATTGAGGTCGGTGGAAATGCGTCTGCAAATTCAATTTACGAGGCCTATATTCCTGAAGGAGTCTCAAAGCCTGGACCAGATGCTAGCCACGAACAGCGTTCAAAATTTATCAGGTCAGATGAAATTTATTAACACTATGATTTTTAGATATGATGGTTCTCTCACTCTCTCTGATCAGACATTAGTATCAACTTGGCTGTTCTGAGCTCTCAAATGCTTTTTTTTTTCATCTGTTGGATCTGTTTATACCTTCACTGAAGGTCCTAACCATAAGAGAACTTTATTAACACACAGACTGCACACATAAATGCAACTGTGACAGTGTTTTCAGGTGGGATATTTATGTTGTTCAGTACTAACTTTGTAGGTCTAAGTATGAGCTTCAAGAGTTTTTGAAACCTAGCCTACGTATTACGTCAACTACTAAAAAGAATTCTTTGCAAGTAAGTTTTTCCAGGAAGATTATGGATAGTTTCCGAAGCTCGAGTTCATCAAAGAAATCAGTAAGTTCTCTTTAATAGTTTGTAGCTCCCTTCCTTTTTGTTTCACATACCTTTCTTTTCGGTGTTATAACAAACATAATTGATTTGATGAACACAGATTTTTGCATTATGGTTTACATGCTGCCTCTCTTCACCTGAATCTCTTAATAAATTATGTATAACAGAAACCATTTAAGAAGAAATTAAAAACTAATTGAGACACAACAATCTCATCTACATGATGCAGTTTTTACATTGTCTTCGTGTTCAAGTGATTTAGTCTCTGTCAAGCTAATGTTCAATCTGATCACAGGAAGGCCTGGTGGAAATTATTGGAATGCTGAAGGTCAAAGTACTTAAAGGCATAAACTTAGCTATTCGAGATATACTATCTAGCGATCCATATGTCGTTTTGACCCTGGGGCAGCAGGTTAGTAGATCTCTCGTTTTATTCAATGTTGTGACAGATATTGGGCAATAAAAAGAGTAACAATGCTGGTGAAATTATTGCCATCTAGATCCGCTTATACATTCTTGTTTCACAATTCTGATTTCATGACTAGTAGTGGCTAACAAATTAACACCTCTCCCTTCAGACGTACCTAGGAAAGAACAACAAGGGTTGCCTCCCCTTAAAATACTCGAGAGCAACAAGTCCTTCCTATTCTAATAAGCAGGCTTGCTTTTTCCCGGAGACAACTTCCCAAACCATAAAAAACTGGACGCACCTACCATATCTGATTAAAGCTAAAATCCCAAATTAGATTCTTAGGCTGCTGTAAATATCTCGTCTAGATTTTTTTAGCTCTATAATGCTGTTTCTTTCTGTTATTAGAAAGCACAAACAACTGTGGTTAAGAGCAATCTGAATCCCATCTGGAACGAGGAACTCATGCTTTCAGTTCCACAAAATTGTGGCCCGATAAAATTGGTAATCCTTCTCTTGTAGCTCTTTTCTCTTTATTCATTTTCATAATCAGGAAAACAATTTTTTTTTTGTTTTTCTCTTCCTATGTAAGCATCCGGTATATGGACACAATCATATATAGTAAGTTGTAACAATCATGAGCCATCAACTACTAATGGAAATTACATTATATCTAACCTTTCGACTTCTCTAAATTTCAAACCACAGCAAGTTTTTGATCACGACACATTCTCTGCTGACGATATTATGGGGGAAGCTGAAATAGATATCCAGCCAATAATAACCTCTGCAATGGCTTTCGGAGATGCTGGAATGTTCGGAAACATGCAGATTGGAAAATGGCTGAAGTCACACGACAATGCCCTGATGGAAGACAGCACAGTAAACATTGTGGATGGGAAGGTGAAACAGGAATTATCATTGAAGCTCCAGAATGTAGAATCTGGAGAATTAGAAATGGAGCTAGAGTGGATGGCTCTTGAACAATATATGTAAATTCTCTACTTCATTTTTTTCTTCTCCCTATAGGTATATTCAGAAATAATTTTCATGCTGTATTAAAGATCGATTTCAGTGATATTATGAAGTTTAGTTGCGAAATTTGTTGAAGCATACAACAAACACTTCGCTAATTAATCTGCATTGTGTAAATTAATACAGTAATACTTACAAACTACTTTTGAGCAAAAGCATTAGGTGCAGAAGTTGAAGCTGTAGAGGATGATAAGTTTTGCTGCTTCTTCTTTCGGAGGCGAAGGAGAAATAGAATTCCAGCGACGGAGAGCAATACGACGCCGGTTAGTCCACAGATTAAGCTGGCAACAAGCAAGGACCTCTTTACGTGATCTCCACGCGATCTCCCAACCGCGTGATTGCTCCACCATGTGGCCGGATCGGTGAAATTCTTGGCCTCCGGCAGCGGTGTGGAAGGAGAAGACTTTGTTACACCGAAGAAATATAGCATTTCTTTGGTTCCGTTGGCATTCACCGGCGGTGAAGAATATTGGTAGACTAAACCGTGAACCGACGGACGGAGCTCCCTGCCGTCCGATTGACTGATAATTGTAACGATCGTAACGTATGCCACGACGCCGTATTGAAAGTAACAGTTTTCCATTTCTGTTTACAGATTATTGAGTCTTGATCCTTCCTTTTCTACAGATCTTGTGCCAGTACTTGAAGAGATGAATGCGCGGAACTGTGTTGACTGTGGTTTTTTCTACGACTTAATTTCACGAGTGGTCACTGAAATTCAAGAAAGATTTTAAATTGATCATTAAAGTATTTTTATTACTCAAATAGTTACTAAAGCTAAAGCCGCTGCTTGATTTAAATAAAAATTAGACTTTTAGTAGATTTTGATAAAAAAAAATTGATAAAAATTGTGAATTCTATAGAAATATGTGATTAAAAATGGGTTTGAAAAAAAATGGTCAATCATTTCATATCATCGACCCCAAATTCGGCATCGTCGAGTTAAGACTCTGTACATTGTTGTATTCATATCCTAGGATTGTAGATCTTAGAAGTAAACGTGATTTCAGATAAGAAATCTCAAATTGCTCACTTAATCCTAACCTCATTTTTCATTGTTTGTTAGTTGACGTAAAGATTTAGCAATTATTATGGCATATATGATTTGACCAATTATGTAATGTAAGTTAATTTTGTGACTAAATGGATCACAAAAATCTATAACCAATTTGAAATTTTTCTTGAACATTAATGACCATTAGAAGAATTAACTATTTTTCTCTAAAGTTGCCAAATATGTAAACAGTAAATTCGTGATTCCTTGTCGGAGAAAGAAAGGGGAAAATTTATAGTGACAGAGTGACCTGTGTTCAAGATAGTTGTACATTGTGCTTAAAATATTGTTCTAAAGTTTGGAGAGAGAAAATTGCTCCTGGTCCTGATGCCTTTCGCCGTATGCTATTTTGTCCCTTTGCTTATATCAAGAAAAATCGACCCTCTTTTGGACCCTCTACCGTCAATTATTGGAGTATGTCGTCAAGAAGATATTTGATTGAGGTAGTGATTAGAAGTGTTAAATTGCGAGCCCATACAGCTCTAATCGACTTTATTTGAAGGATTATTCTATTTATATGTACAGATTGCATTACATATGCATGTGTGTTGAAATTAAGATGAACAAACAAATGCACACGTGCTACCGTACAGATTTTTTGTACCCGTAGTAGAACTCTTATTTGAATGAATTGGGTTTGAGCTAGTTTGACACATCTAGTTGTTATCTATCACTCGAACTTATTAATTATGCCATTAATATCTTCTCGATAGTTAAACTTGAGAAGGTGTTAAATAGTGAGTAGCAGACTCTTCGAATGCGTTGCGCCAAATTTGACGACTCTAGTCGTGATCTATCCTTGACCTTGTGCATCCAAAACCTTCTCAAGAGTCAAACTAGTATTAATTTAGACCTACTCTTTGGTATTTAAACAATCGAAAATGAAACTAAAAGTTAAGTCCGTGCTTGAGCAAATTAGAAAACAATTAGAAATATTTCGTGAAGAATAAAAGCATAGACACAAAGAAAGTGAATGTATTAGTCATATGTATGTCAAAACAAAATCCTCAAATTTTTGTACGTACTATTGAATAATGCTATTCAACATCGTTGGTACCAACACCGATTTAGGTGACTATATGATCTTAAATGATAAATTCACATGATTTATTTAATTGAACCTATCATCTGTGGTCATATGATGTTTTAGTACAGCTGATGCTAGATAATATTACTCCCTTGCTATTTTCTTTCTCATACAGAAATTTAACACCGACGGCCACGTATTCTATCATCAACCCCCATGCAAAGCTAGCATAAACACTTCTAATTCATGGCAATTCCTCTTAACAAATTCACAAACTTTCAGAAGTTGTAACGCAGGCGCCGAGGTTGCCTTCCCGGACGTCCAGCGGTTCGGAATTCGGTCAACTAGATTTCTCTTCCATTTCTTTTCTCCTTGAGGAGGTTTAGACTTTTAGTAATCACATTCTCCAAGAGGGTTCTACAAAAGCAGCTGTAGGGAGTGATTTCTCAATAGGCCATACAAGTTTAAATTTCTTTGAAATTTTGCATATCAACCCTTTCCCTGCAGATTTTTGCTATAAGCATACAAGAATGACAAGTGTGCCACCTAACGGCTCGTAGTAAGGAAAGATGGAAGGTTCGGATGATTGGCTCCAGCCTCCAGCCGAGTCGAAGTACTGAACGCAATCAGAAACTGAGGGGGGAATATGAAGGATGTGATCAGGTGAGCCTCCTGAAAAGCCATGGCTTTGAAGATTCAGAGCACAAAGAAAGAATCAGGCTTTGGCTATGGCTAATGCATTGAGTTCACAGAGAGAGCTACTCTCTGATGTGTAGCCATGAATTATGCCTATGCGCCCTTTATGCCTACTCTCTTGAGAGCGCTTGTTAATTAGATATCAATGTCATGTAAACAGAAACTTTTTGCTTAATAAAGAAGAGCACCACAAAATGATCTCCTAAAATGGTGTCCAGAAACACGTATTGTCTATCCAATGTATTCATGAAATAATCTCAGTCAAGGTGATAAGTGTGCAATATATTTTGTTTTCAAAAAATAATGAGCATCATTCAGTTTCAACAGAACTATAGATGACAACCATGGATGATTAATCAAGTGCCTGAACTTTTGTAAATAATTCATTCAACCATAGTGGTGAAGATGATACCTTGAGTTCTTCGCCTTCGCAACTTTCATTCTGTACTTCACTCAGTTTTAACCGTTCTTCATGACTCGGGATCAGAACATATGAAAGAAGAAAACGAGAAACAGAGTTTTCGTTCCTCTTTCTTTTCTCGTGCTGTTTAGTATGAGGTATGAACATCGAAGCCTTAAGTACAATTAGATTAGCTAAAACACGAGCATTCAGCAAATTCGAAAATGTATGTTCTCATAAATAAAATCACGCATGTTAATTTTCACCCTTCTCCTTGTATTTAACATGCCATAACAGTAAATAATGACTAGGCCAGCAATAGCAGCAAGTAGAGGGATACTGATCATTCTAAAGATTGCACATGTACAATTGACTGTTGAGGTAAAATTAGCTACATGATATCCATTTTCAGCGATGACAAATCAGCATAACTGAGCGATCTCCTTTAGCTGTACAGTTGACATCTTTACATTTCAGGTTATTGGTGGCCATTTGCTTTTGCTTCTTTCATCAGGGAATTCCAGGCAAACAGAGCAGCTCCAATGGCGGGCTCCACCTACGGAATCATTTTAACTTATTGTCGTTTTCAAAGTAAACAAAAATTCAGATACTGTGCTTCATCACTATAAAGGTAGTTATATCCCTGATTCGTCAAACACATGACGTACTTACATCCACAATTTTCAGTTACTACAAAAAAATAAATAAAGAATGCTAACCTTCGGTCTTATAGGAGAAGCACCCGGGTAGGTCTTCAAAATAGAATTAATAACTTCTTTCCCAATATCCCATATCTTGTTAGCTTCAAGGACTCCACCAACCATCACAACAGGGAAAGAACCATTTCCATCTGCAATAATAGTGAGTTTTATGAAAAGGTTGTTGGATTGGATTCCCATATTTGAAAAGAAAATGAGTGCGCCCACATTTTCAATTTAAAAAAGAATCATAAACGTCTGATATCAAATGATAGTAGACTTTTTATTGATTAGGTCAAATATATCATATAAGCATGGATGTCAAAGGCATACAAGATAGAATTAAGTGCAGAACATTTCAAGATTTTTGCAATTGAAAATTGGGGTGAACAGTTAACAAGATCCACCAGTGCCACCCCCATATATTTTCACTTTCTCAATTCATGAACAGTTAAACAAATTTAACCTTCTCCGGCCATCTGTAGTCGTTGAACTACAGCTTTCACACTCATAGCCAATTCTTGAACAGCGTCATTCAAGATATCATTGGCAATTTGATCACCAGCTTCTGCACAAGATACCACTGCAGGAACCAGTGCTGCAATTCGTGCCCAAGATGAATCTGCATAGGTCCACCTAAATTGCAATAAGCAAGTAAAATAAAACCGATTATGAAGTCAGATATACTACATTCTTTTGTATATTAGTGCTGAAAGTGTTTCATTTCCTCGTCGAATGAATTTTTAATAAATTTTATACTATAATATTTGTATTTAACTTTACTGCATTTTCAGTGACATATTTAATTAATTAATGTTACAATGAGATGAGAGTCCTTAACATAAATGATTTCATAACAGCTTCTAATTGTCTCGATTATGGTGTCAAACTTCAATAAGAATAGAATCAAATATGAGCATTGTTGATATTGGAGTTAAATGTATGGAATTTTCTTAGTAGATCACTTACAAGAGATTGATGTGTACCCAGTTTCTAGAGGTCCACACTACTATTTTCAGCAATTACACTATACAAAAAGTTGCATCTTCCGGGGCATAAAATCTAACATTACTTGGGTTTTCAAAAGATTGACAAACTGAAGTAGGAGAACTTGAATTTCACATAAATGCTCAACTACCCATGTGAAAGGAATGCAGAAGAGAACCACATATAGCTTGCTTCATTGCCCAAAAATCTTTTCTATGAATTGTTTTGACTAGTAAAGTGATAAATGTGCAGAGTTCCCAATGCTGGATGAGAGGTCTAATATCTTCCCTTTTCTGGAAAAGTAGCATGCTCTATCCATCAAAAAGATGCTAGATATATGATCACTCACTCACAGAAACAGTGGAGAAAAAACTTGAGCAATCTCACTCAACTGACACTAAGAAACCACCCTGGCTGCTTAGTTTTTTGTGAACTAATAATTTATCAGCACTCACATAGAAATAAGCATAATATTCACAAATTTGTACAGGGAGATACCCTATTATTTCATCTGGGGAAGAAAGGTCGAGTGTCTTGAGAACACAATTTGTAAGCATTGTCTTTGGACCACGGCCATCATGAGCCCTCACAATGGCCGTCAATCCCTGAGCAGCAATTCCATAGCCACTGCAAGCAGAAAGATATGATCAATCTAATAACACTTCAAGAATCAACTTGTACAAGATAGCACAATACCTCAGAGATTTATATTTGCTTTCCTTTTTACAATGTATTGTTTCTCTCAACCAAGAATGAACAAAGTTGGAAGGAGCAACATAGTTGATCGTATGGAAAGAATAGGACCGAGTAACATCTAGAATTTAGAAGGCTGCCTCATGAGGGGAGACTAAAGAAATACGTAAATAATCAAAGAATGGAAAAACATTAATCACATGCTTCTGTTGTAAATGCAAGAATGATATGACAAAGATTTAGGCATCCAACCTCCAATGGTGGAGGCCAGCTATAATTCGTGCTATACTGCTACTAACACTTATCACTACATGTTAGTATTCCACCGCTAAGATTTGGAATTATAATTTATTCTGGTAGGAAACAATGATGTCTTCAATTTTCAAATAACAATTAAATAAATATAAAAATAATGCTTCGCAAATTTGTTGCTTAAACTTTAGCTTTAAACAGATAACAAAAGAAGTGATTTTCTAGTGCTGCTGCTTTAAACATTAAAATGATAATTATAGATAAACAGTCCTCAGTTGGAACATTTAATTCATTTTACTTGCAGTTTGAAACTATAACCTCCACCTCCAACAGCTAAAATTGTGAATTTTCAGCAGTACTCAGTTCGAACATTTAGCATATTCAAATCTATTGTGAAATATCTTTGTAAAATACATGCCAGTACATCTCTTGATGCATATTGCTCAGAAAATGAGCTGTCTATGGAAGATAACAGAATATTCCTATCCAAGACAACAGATTTCATGGAGTTACTAAAATTGCAATGGAATCACTAAAGGACGATCAACTATCAACAACTAGAATGCTCATCAATAAGTCATAGTTATCTATTATGGTTACTATGTTTATATTATTTCATTTCATTCATGTTGCATAACAAAATCTTTAAGAAATGTTGACTAGAAGAGAATTACATCCTAAGTCAATCTTTCTGTATATGTACTGATAAATGCCAACTTTACCTGCCCCAGTCACCTAGTACAGGTCCAGCACCAGCAGCACGAGCTTTTTTTCCATCATCTCTAAAACCATAAGATATGCACCCTGTACCCGCAATCAGAACACAGCCATGAAGTTTCCCCATGGTCCCACTTGCAAGGGCTGCCACTGCATCATTCTCGACATGAATCTTTACATGACTTGGGAATATGTGCCTGTATTACACCATAGACAGTTCAAAACCCACTTCAGAGCTTGCACACGGAATAGCTAAACAACTTTATCAGTGTCTATCTCTAAACATTTCATGCACATATGCAGTACTACAATTTTCTATTTTAGAATTCTGTCTACCCCCTAGAATGCAACAATATGTGATACATAAGTTTTATCCAATACTTCAGAATTACTGAGATTGTTGTAAAACCACACCAGAGTGCTACTGGTCTAATTCTACAAACATCCACAGATATATCATCCTGCAATCCAGGCTATACAATCAGCTCCCATTTAAAATTCCCGTGGCCTCTTTCTTTCTACAAACTTTGGATTTTTCAACCTTTGGCGATCTACGGCTTTGTTGATATATTATTTACATCATTATAGGATACAACTGCCAGATTTATTATTTGCATCTCCTAGAACATGATGAGCCAGTTATAAACTAAAATAGCTTTAGTTTCTGGTCAATCTATAGCATAAGTGACAAAAATTATAAACATAATCCGATCGATTTTAAGAAAAAGTAGCAGTTAGTAACAAGTAAAAAGTTTTCAAGATATAAAGGATTTTAATCCACCAGTTTGACTATCTATCTATAAACATGTTTAACAACAGAAACAGTATTAAAATGAGATTAGTAAAATTTACACAACCACACAGCACCTTATCCAATTCAAGATCATTTCCTGATCCGTTGGATGGTTGACACCCGAAATGCCTAAACAAACCGCCCGAACAACTGAATGGTTCGTGCCAGCTTTCGAAAGAGCTTCAGCCATAACTTGTTCCAATGTTTCTCTGGCTGCATTTTCTGTAACCATCGATCAAAAATATAAAACATATTGAAGAATTAGTCGCCTCGTACAATCAATTTTAATTAGAAAACCGCATTCAATATTTTCCAAACATTTTGTGGTCTACCCCATAGTAATAATTAAAACGTTTAATTAGTTCAGATTATTATAGATACCTCCGACGCTATTGTAATTGGAGCAACCAGCAACGGCACGGCCGAGAATAGGGAGAGGATCGGGAAGATGGCGGTGATCAGAGAAGGGGAGGAGCGGCATGCACACACAGACGGTGGAGGTGGTGCCGCCGTCCACCCCCAATATCACTCCTTCAATACGGCAATCGGACTCGTACCCCATATCACAAAGGCAAATCACAAAACCCTCTCTGCGTTGAGATATTTCCGATGGCTATGAATATGGGTAAAGTGAAAACAACAATAGATGTGGTGTTAAAAAAAAATATATATTAGAGGGAAGATTGTTTAATTTTCTAAACCGTGAATTGTGCATTGTAATGTGATAAATTGTAAAGTATGATGTACACGCACTGTGATTGAAGCGAAAAAGGAACAACAATTTGGTTAAGGGTCTAATTGGGCGTACAGGTGTAGTGTTTTTTAAGTCGGGTAATGCTAGACATACAAAAAAATTTTGTCAAAAAGTTATCAGAAGGATTTAAAATATCTATTTTGCTCTTAATGA
>CAIGRQ010284459.1:0-13114 GCA_903798375.1 Fraxinus sp. D2006-0159
GTTGGGATAGGGCAGATTGGTCGGCCGGATGTGTTCGAAGAACTTCCTTGAATTGTCAAAATGGAGATATATTTCTCAAGTATTCCGGTATTAAATTGCCAGACACACAATATTCCATGTTTAACGAGAGTATGACACTTGATGAATGCAAGGTAGTGTGCTTAAAGAATTGCACTTGTATGGCTTATAGTCCATTGGATATAAGTGCAGGGGGAAGTGGATGTCTACTTTGGTTCAAAGACCTAATTGACATCAGAAAGCTTTCTGAAGCAGGACAAGATATCTACATTAGAATGGCTTCTTCTGAATTGGGTAAGAAACTAAGAATTGAATAAACAAGTTCTTTACTCTTGTCTAATTTTCTTTCATATATAACCTATATACTTATTGCTTTCAAGGTTGCATCATCATTGAAAAGAATTCATTTTATTTGCATATAAAATTTTGCAGAGTCAAAAGGAAGGAACAAAAAAGTTCTTGAATTAAGCTTGTCGTTGTCAATAGGAATGTTTCTGCTTGGGCTTAGTCTGATGCTGTATCTTCGAAGAAGGAAGAAAAGAAATCACAGGCTCAGAACAGACAGTAAGTAAACTCTACCATTTCCTGCTATAGACAGTAGGAGTAACCAAGCTTATCCATATTCATCTAATTGAAATCCTTGGTTTTCTTTTCTCTATCATGTTACATCCAATTCATTTCTTCTGTTTCAGGCAGGCTGGGAGACAACTGTATGGACCGTGATAATAAGGAAAGTTTCAACAAAGACATAGAGCTACCACTGTTCGATTTATACACAGTAACTAAAGCTACCAATCATTTTTCAATTTTTAACAAGCTTGGGGAGGGTGGGTACGGACCTGTTTACAAGGTAATGTACATTTTTTTTTTCCAATATAACAAGGAAGGCACCACACAGTATCAAATATTTTGCTTGCAGAATCCTTTAAAAATTTATTCTTAATTTCATAAGAGATTAATTCTTTAAACGAAAAAGGAATAAATGTCAAAATAAGTCAAATCAAAAAGTGAGTGGAAGATGAGTTTGTGAACTGGCATTGTGCAAAACAAACACTATTTTACATGCACCTGTTTCATTATGTAGGGACTGTTCGAGGAGGGGCAGGAAATTGCTGTCAAGCGGTTATCAAGAAATTCTCTCCAAGGACGTGATGAGTTCAAGAATGAAGTTATCTGTATAGCTAAACATCAGCATCGAAATCTCGTGAAGCTATTAGGATGCTGCATTGAAGGAGAAGAAAATATGTTAATTTATGAATACATGCCTAATAGAAGTTTGGACTTGATTCTATTCGGTAAGAATCAGCTCAATACCACATTCTGTCAGGAGTACCAATTATAAGCAATGACACACATTTTTCAAATCCTGGTGCAAAAAGTTTCTGATCTTTTGTAATAGTGGGTACAGAACATAGTAAATTCTGTTATACATGCAGTTTCGTGCTACTGTATGCTTGAAGTTATTTAGTTAGAGATATTTGGTTTGATTTCTTATTTCCTCCAAAAAAATATCCAACACACAAATATCCTCATGAACAGAGAAACTTTTTGCAGATCCAATGCAAAGCACAGTGCTTGACTGGCCTAAGCGCTTTCACATTATCAATGGTATTGCTCGGGGTCTTATGTATCTCCATCAAGATTCTCGTCTAAGAATAATCCATAGAGACCTCAAAGCCAGCAACATTTTGCTGGATTCTGACATGAACCCAAAGATATCAGATTTTGGCCTGGCTCGATGGTTTGGAGGAAACGAGATGGGAGCTAACACAAGCCGAGTGGTTGGAACATAGTAAGAGTCTCAATCACTTATTATACGAAATGCTCTTCTATTGCTCATAACATAATTTCCTTATAAATTTTATCACCACGTAGTGGCTACATGTCCCCAGAATATGCTATAGATGGCCATTTCTCAGTGAAATCGGATGTATTTAGCTTTGGGGTTTTGGTGCTTGAGATAGTGAGTGGCAAAAGAAATAGAGGATTTACTCACAGAGATCACCACCACAACCTTCTTGGACATGTAAGATTTGTCGACTTATTTCTATGTACTTGACAAAGAAATTATTCTTTTTAGCATTTGGTTAGAAAAGATGGTCCTTTTAACTTTAGTTTAGTAAGCACAGGCATGGATGCTGTATAAAGAAGGAAGGTCTTTGGAATTTGTCAATGCTTACCTTGACGTCTCGGGATATTTATCAGAAGTGCTGCAATCGATCCATGTGGGACTGTTATGCGTTCAACAATGTCCACAAGATAGGCCAAGCATGTCTGCTGCAGTGTTAATGTTTGGAAATGAAGGTTTGTTGCCTCAAGCTAGACAACCTGGTTTTTTCACAGAAAGAGACGCTGAAAGTTCAAGTAGCACAAACACTACAAATTCAAAAATTGAAATGACCACTTCACTGGTGGAAGCACGATAAGTAAATAAGATACATTAGTCACCCCTATGTTGCTTTTATCATTTTTCTTCAACCAGAATAATGTATTTGTCTTTCGTTATAAACATTAGTTTTCTATTAAAGAAATAATATTCTCCTATGTAATTGATGAATTCAACACTGGCAAATGATCTAGTAAGTCAGTCAATAGAGATTGGTACTTTATTCTAATAAGGTCAAAGTGTCAAATATTCTACCAATTTAGGTATGCGATTGTCTTCACCATGACAAAAGATACATTGAGAGTATTGAAACTAGTACATCGAGTGAATCTCGAAGTATACTGGACTGGTCCAAATGTGTGATTTAATTTCTATAGCATGATTGTGCACAAAAATTAATTTACGCTTTAGTGTCTTATGTATTACCTTAATACATAATCAAGATCAGATTACATAATCGACTACCTAGGTAAGTTAGGAGCTGACTGAAATAGAAGTAGTGAGCACATATTGGCATTCGAAATTCGTCACTGTTACGTTGAAACCCACAAGCGTACGAGATCATTGTACAATTAATAAAAATAGCGAGTTTCGATTTTATCATTTCCACAACGAATAAGGTTTAAAATGTAGTTCAATAGTTGGTATTAAATCTGAGTGAGAAGAAACAGCAAAAGAGTGATTATGTGGTTGTTTATACTATTTCTAATATATGCTAATAAAGTAAGTAAATTGTGATTTTATCGAAAGTGGATGCTTGTATTGGGTTCATGATTCCCCATATTTCCATCTATTTCAATTTTCAATTAATAATCTAGTTAACACGATCTGATCATATTTCTAGTCTGAATTCAAATGAAAATCATGCGTTTATTTGTTTACTGCTTTATTGCCCATGTGTTGATTTTATCGCGTTCTAAAATTATTGTGGATATTCCTACACTACAACAAGTAACTAACTATTCAATTGATGGTCAAACAATTAAGTAGTGCAATGAGAATCCAAAATCAATCAAGAAATAATAGGAAATATCTATATTAAAGTCTTAAATTGAAGTAAACAAATGAGAGATGCATGGAGTACAGGAAAATATTTCACAGAAGGTTCACAGGTAAGACACATAGGTGGGGTCCGCATAATTATTATTATTTTTTTAAGCCACTTGTGAGTGGCCTGTAAGCCACATGTGAAAACTCTCCCTGTACTTGGGGAATTATTGTAAACAAATATAAGGTTCCTCGATCATCCAATACAATGCAAAAACTTAGTTGATCATCATAAATATTAAATTACACACAAAAATATGGAATAGTATCACCTGGATCAAGAATGATGGACGAAAGTGGAGAAATCCACTTTCTTGATTGAAATCTTGAAAAGGGATGAGAAATCTTTAATAATCTTGTGAAAACCAGCTTTTGATTGATGAATGAGGCTCGTTCTTCGCCTCTAAAATATGTAGAATGTATGAATTTTTGGTCTAGGGAAATCCTTCCACGTTCTGGTTGAGTTTTGGTATTTAAATAATGCCAACAAGATTTTATTGAAAGCAGCTTTCAGATTCTATCGTAACTTTCTTTTTTTAATATGCAATTGAGGTGGTTCAAATTGAGTTGGAAATATAACTCAAAGGGCTATAATTTTTCTAGAAATATCATTTCTTCAATTCGAACGTTTGCTATGCCAACAATAGGTTGCAATCTAGGACTAAAAATTCAAATCATAACTTTTTCTGTTGAAAAATGATGGTTGATAATATTTTGACTATATTTTGTCTCTTTGACTTCTTTCCTCATCCAATTGACCCATATCACTCTCGAATATTCATCATGAGTTCCGACATAACTTTTGAGTATTTGCACTTTAGTCACTGAACTTTGGTTTTACTTCATTTTATCCCTTTGCTGTTCTTTCTTCCAATTTTTTTGTCCAAACATGAGTCTTCCATAATAAAAACAATAAATAACGAATTAGGCACTAATATGTCCAAAAAATAACAAAATATCATCATTTAGGATCTTGAATAAATGTAGAAACTACATTTATCAGTCACTGGATGAAAATTGCAGGCACTAATCTGTGTTCTATGATTGCATCAACAAACTGTTTAAGAGAAAGTTAAGAAAATAACTAGAAGGGAAAAAAATCATTTTAGCCAGGATCTATTTCTTTGATGTCCGATGGGGAAAAACATTATTCACTTATTGGAATTTAAGATATATAGATTCGATCAGATCCTTTGTAGCTTCTACCAATTAATTAGGAATGATAAAGCTTTTTTTTTTTTTTTTAAAAAAAGATAAAAAAAAATAATAATAATAAAATATCTCTTCAAAGGAACAAAAATAAAACTTCGCAGAAAATTAAAGAAATTGAACGTAAGAATTTTTCACCTATTGACGGGTTCGGATGTTCACGTGCTTTAAACGCTACTCATCCGTTGAACATCTACAAATTATATTATGTTCCAAATAACTAAAATCAAGCCAAGAATCAGTCAAAGCTTTTTTTTTTTTTTTTTACTCAGAAAGGATTAAAAAAAATATCTCTTCAAAGGAAAAAAAAAAAAAAAAAAAACTTTGCAGGAAATTAAAGAAATTGAACATAAGAATTTTTCACCTATTGACGGGGTCCGGATGTTCATGGGCTTTAAACGCTACTCATCCGTTGAACATCTATTATATTATGTTCCAAATAACTAAAATCAAGCCAAAAATCAGTCCAATACAAATATTAAAAAAAAAAAAAATGAGAGTCTAGTGCAAATATTCAAAAAAATCTACAGATTTCTTCAAATTTCTCTCACCTAATAATTTACAAGATTACCACAATAAACTACCCACTCAACCTGTCAATATACACTCAGTACATCACAAATTCGCTAAAGATTTACATACAGAAGGGGGTTTAGGCCCTATTTATATGGACCACAAAATGTAGATCCAACGCCCACAAATACTCCACAAACAAGGCTAGATTACAACATTCATTTAACCAAAAGATGCCAAAAATCGCATTTCACAAATGCAACAATGGTCAACTGGTCAATGAGACAACGATGCAATGAACTTTCAATAATCTCCATATTGTTGAACTAATTTTGGCCTTAACTCGAGTGGCTGGAACTTCAAAAACAACGTATCACTTCCTTTGGTAAACTTGGTAAAACCGAAAAAAAACTTAAAGAGTTAGTTAAACTGCAAAACATAAAACTACATTGCTTCTTATTCTAATATTACACCTTTCGAGTATCATTTAAGATTTTCAAGCAATTTTTAAATTTATTTAAGGGAAGAACTTTGGTATAGATGTCAAAAGAATTGAATTTAGTAGTAATTCTAACTAATTTAATCTTACATTTATCTGCCATGTCTCTAACAAAATAAATTTTTTATACCAGCATTCTTAGTTTTATCGTGATTAAACATTGAGATTTAGCACTTGATTCTTAAGATTAATTAACCACACGTTGGGAAAAACATCAAATCCAAATAATCCAAAAAACCCACTTCCTAAATACAACCGAAGATCTAGGGGGTTGGACCGCAAGCATAGGAAGAGTACAAGAATAAGGTGTTCTTGGTGATTCACAAGAGATAAAAATAGACAATTCTAGAAGGTCGGGAACAACTGTGAATGAAGCATGTTCAAGCGAATTTTGGAGATTGCAAGAATTAGATGAGCGACTTTAGTGAGTATTCTTTACTGGATCATACTTTAAGTTCTTATTATCTATGGTGAAAACTACTGACTTAGTCCTGGAGTTTTTACCCAATTAAGGGGATTCTCCGTGATAAATTCTCTGTGTTGTTTACATTATTGATTTCAAACAAGCCGGTAATTCAACATAGAATAATTGATTCACGTGAACTGTACCTAGAGTAATTAATTATTGTGAGTTGTTGCAATATTAATCAACGATAGTTTTTAATTCCTCGTTATTCATCTACTCACACATCTCTAAATGATTTTAGGGTCGAATTCGTAACTTTCAAAAATAACTGTAAATATTACTTCTTAGAAAATATTTGATATTATTACAAAATTATTGATGAAATAATAATTTAAAGGGACATCATTATAATCAATGTCCATTTTAATAATTATACAATGGTACAGTGATAAATTACTTTTATTTACCAAATGTTAAAATGCTGATTTTTAAACATACATCAATTAAAAAAAAAAAAAAAATCCTTTTATACTTGAGTGATTCTTCTCGAAACTGATTCTTTAGTACAACATAAGCTGATTCTTTTAAAATCTCACTAATACCCAACCAAGCATAAAACAATTAGTGAACTTAAAAAAAAAAAAACACAATTAATCTAAATTACGAGATTTTTTGATTACTGAACTAATGACACGTATTATAAAGAGAAAAAGACATAATTGAAGAACAAACATTTTAATAAGATGATATTTCTTTGACACGAAAAATGTTAAGACGTATTGTCTCCATCAATTGAAAAGATGCGGGATATATAAATAATCATATTTTTGTAGAAGAAATTCAAAGAATGCGTGCTGCTGGGCTAATTCTAACTCTGGATAATTTTATTAATATTAGAAAAAATACAGTATGCAAAAACTATTGATGCAATTAAATGCATGAAAAATTCTTATAACCATGACCGTTCAGTATTGATGTATTTTGGGTTAATCTAGAGATAATTGTTTGAGAAATTGGCTTTATATGTTGGTTTGACCAACTTTTGACCTATTATTTGAGTGGCCTCGATAGTCGGATGAAAGATTCTTTTGGTAAAGTATGTTCCACGCCACGAGTAGATCAATGTAGTATATTTATTTCAAAAGTTATATCTATCCTATACTCCTCAAATACCTCTTATTATAAATACTCAATGCTCATTACATTTTTTGTTATGGTTGATCATTATTATATTACATCCTTATAACATTATTCCAAGATTCAAGAACATATTCAAATATTGAGATTAATATTCCTAAATTATTTAACAATCTCTCTCGAGTAGAATTAAACATATTCTGACATATGATCCGACTATATTTTTTTGACAGATGCAAATATACAAGAATGCATTAAAGATTTATCAATACTTAAATATCACGTAAAGTATCGGTACATTCCTACCATTTGGACTCTACGACGATTAACATTATATCTAACTTATTTTCCATCTTTAGAATATAAAACAAGCCACAATGTTCATACAATCATTGTGCACATAATTGTAAAGAAGATAATTTCATGAAAAATGTTCAATAATTGAAAATATGTTTGAATGCCAAAAAGAAAAACTAAAAATTAAAAGTTCATGATACAAGATTTATTGTAATCCTAACACCAGATTTGTTTAGCCTACCATGTTGTGAAGAATAAAGTAAAAGATATAAAAGACGTTCATCGCCTGAAAATTCTTAAATTCAGATTTGAAGTTCTTAAAATTCAATCTTTATGTGTTCTTTTGCCTCCTTTTTGCAATCAATTCCCCACACCCCTAATTATGTTGATAATTTGAATTTATATGCCAATCGAAAGTGTCCAAAGATTTCCAAAATTCGTGTAAATAATGCCCCAAAAGTAAGAATCCCAATTGAAATAGAATTCAAAGCGAACACGGAAATTAGGATACGTATTGGCCCAAGCGGGCGCCCAATAAGAAATCGGGCCGACTGCCACCTAGGCACCAATGTTTTTTTTTTTTTTTTTTTTCATTTTTTGTTTTACCACTTGGACTGCTGCCCGGTCCATATGATTAGACGAGTGCCTAGTTATAATAACTTTCAAAATTTGCAATTTAGTCATCTTCTTCATTCTTTCCTCAATTTGTGGTCCTTCAACTTCTAATTACTTCTATTTTTGCCCTTCAACTTCTTCTCAAAATTAGTCCCCAAACTTTCCATCAAATCATCAATCATCGTTCTTTCTTTTCCAATTGCTTACGAGCGGATCCAAAACTGAAACAAAAGAAAATTAACCCAAGTTAAGTAAAATTCAAGACTTTGACGACATAAAAATTTAGTAATATAGCACAATTAAGTGCATAAAACACACTTATCAATCACCTTGAACTATAGATTCAACATAGGAGAGTTGAAAGTCAAAGCTAAGGTCAAATCAATTCTAACTAAGACCGAAGGCTATTTAGTGGAGCATAGACCTGATTCAAACTCGAAGCCTAGCATAGTATATCTGACATCAGCTAAATTAAATTAATTAAAGGCTAAATATATCCACACCACAATTTTTAATAACTAGGCAAAATCTTAATTGTAAAAAAGGCTTATAACCTTTACACATTATCACATTTATGTCTTAGACATTTTTATCGTATTATTATTCTCAATTGAACGAAAATTGTTTTTGATTATGATTTCTTTCCAAAATTTTATTTAAGATAAAGGAAAAAGATGCATATGCCCATTGTAGTTTTAAATAAGAAAAATAAATAATAATGTAAAAATACGATTAAACACTTCACCCTCATTTTAAAGCACATTAGCAATACTTTTTGTAAGAAAATCATGATTAAGGACGGGATTTTCTTACCAATTAAAAGTTGAAAATAAGAATGTCAACAAGGAAAAAAAAAAGTTAAGTATAATAATGAAAAAATATTAATGATATTTTTGTGGTATATTTATTTTAAAATGTGATGTAAATATAATTACCCTTAAATTAATTTGACCTATATAAATTTATTTATGATATTTTCTTTTAAGCTAAATTGTTAAAGCATAGATAGTGGCATAATTATTCCATGTCAATATCGATGGAAATAGAGAAGTAAATAGCTCCAGATACCATTGACCAGTCTAACGTCATATGTTTCCAGTATTCTTGGAACCATTTAAGGTGATGGTCACTGGACCTTTCCTATATGATATGGTCATTTTTTGATTAATCCCGAACAACAATGCCCAAGGTTGTTTACTGTCATTTTGAAAGTTTTCCCCAAGTGTCCTCGCCAGGCTTAATTGCCTCACTTGGCGATTCTACGCCACCTCAAATTTTTACCAGTGTCTCCTTACTCTAGCAGGACTTTACTTCTGTCTTTAAATTTATCCAACTCTAATAAGATTGGATTTTGTTAGATTTTAGTTGACAAATTCTGTGAACAAAATGACTTAATTTGATAGATAGTAAAAGTTCAAGGAATAATGTGTAATTTGTTTAAAAGTTGGTTATTAGGTCTAGGATTCGAGTTTGGAATAAGTAGGAAAACGACGCGAATTTTCGATGCACTATCGCCAAGGGTTGGCTCGAGCTACAAAAGCAGAAATATCGTCGCTAGACCGTCGCCCTTCCTTCGCTCGAGCGACACCCAGTCGCTCGATTTTCGCGGCTCTTCGCTCAAGCGACACCTTGATATTTCGTGTTTTAAAGGCTTTTTTCCTCGGCCTATTGATTTTTTGACCTATCTATATATACCAGAACACGTACAGAACGATTTTCTTAATGTTGTTAATTGAGAGAGCTTCATATGTGAGAGATATATTCATTCAATTATTCAACATTCATCTTGTGTGAGTGTTTTGATCAGAAAAACATCAGATTCAATATCCAAATACAAAATTCAAACTTTCTACATATCTGTCAGAGGTGCTGAAGATTGAGGAAGACGACTGAAGTTCACAGGGAATAGACGATTCTACCAAGTTAGGGGCTGCTGCAGGATAGCAGAATTCCAGGAGAGCATTGGTTATTGTAGTTGGAATTGGTGCAGGGGAGCACAGAATTCAGAAGAGCTGTCAGAATTGCAGTTAGGAGATAGATAATTCGTATCGTCATCTAGTCTGGTAGACTGTAAGTACATAATCGTTTATAGTGGATTGACTAGTAAAGTGCCCGGGATTTTTTCCAATTGGGTTTCTCCGTAAACAATTCTTGTGTTCTTTACTGCTTACTGCTTTATTTTTATTGTTTATGATATGCAAACTGCGGTAATTCAATGTAGGATAATTGGACTTGCATGATTAACCATTTAGATAAGAATTAAAAGTAACTTGTTGCTATTTAATTTGTGATTATATTTAATTCCGCATTTAATACTTATTCACCTCCATCTAGGTATTGTTAGGGTCGAACTGCGTGTTTTTCAAATTTTTACTAACTTACAACTCCTACTCATATTGAAATACCCAAACCTTTTACATCTTTTAAATAGATAAGGCTTCTAGTATTCTAATCCTATTAAGAGAGTGTTACTTACCTTTATAAATACAGGTTCTAATTCATTATTCAGGTATATTTTACATTCAATTTATAGTTTCCCGCTTATATTTCCCATTTTCGCTAACTTAAACATTGGAGGGGCGACAGGATGACGCCTTTGTTTCAGGCGTCGAAGATTTTGTTCTTGATCATCCTCAATCCTCAAGCTCGAGAATCAACAAGTACGGTTTTTGGTAGCATCATTGGCATCGTCTGTGGGAAGCGCCACCAAAAGTCATGGTAAATACATGTTCAGGTCTTCCTCCAGTAAGCTCATCGCTCCAAGCCAACCCCCTATTACGGAGCCCCCAATACATCAAAAGGAGTAATCAACAATACCAATTCTCAACCAACGGTGGTTACCGTTGGAGCATTATAAGAACTCCTTCAGCAAGTTGCAACGCTGACTCAACTACTAAGCCAAAGAAATACTCCCCAGGCTCCGACACCAGCAAAAGCACCTACATCGACTCAACTAGGAGGTTCCATGGCTAAATCTCGAGTTCGGGACACCTGTAATGCCCATGAAAATGGTGGATCTCGGGCCTCGGGCATACCCCTAGTGGCCTCGGCCTCGAGATTGGTTACCATGGACTTAGGCGAACTCGCTCGGACCATACAAGATGGGATTACTGCTAGACTATTGCAGAACACCCAACAAGAAATTTTTTCCAACTGATTACCTCGAAGACCTATCACGAGCACGCAATCAAAAGAGATATCATGAACAAGCATCTTAAAGACCTGTCACGAGCAGGCATCTCCATGACCTGTCACAAGCAGGCACATCCAAGAAATGCCACAAGCATGCACCTAAAAGACTTATCACGAACTGGCACATCTAAGACATGCTACGAATATGCACCTAAAAGCCTTGCCTACGAGCAAGCACCTAAAAGCCTAGCCCACGAAGAAGCACCTAAAAGCCTTTCCATGTGCAAGCACCTAGAAACCTTACCTCATGCAAGCACTCAGAGCCTTGCCCTCGAGTAAACAGCTCAAAGTCTTGTCCCGTGCAAGCACTCAAAGCATTGCTCACGAGTAAGCACCTAAAAGTTTTGCCCCTTGCAAGCACTCAAAGTCTTACCCACGAGTAAGCATCTAAAAGCCTTGCCCCAGAGCAACCTCTCAAAGCCTTGCCTACGAGCAAGGACCTCAAAGTCTTGCTTCGTGCAAGAACTCAAAACCTTGTTCATGAGCAAACACCTCAAAGCCTTGCCAACGAGCAAGCACCTCAAATCCTTTCTCCGTGCAAGTATCATTGCAAACACTTCGTACATTCAAGCAAAAATTAGTCCTAAAAATCATCAAGTAAAATGATCGATCTTATAAGCCCGAAGCTTTCTTTCCTAGATCTATGTACTCGAAGGCCTATCAACACATCATTTACTCGACCACAAGCAATCAACACTCGACCCGAGCNAAAAATTAGTCCTAAAAATCATCAAGTAAAATGATCGATCTTATAAGCCCGAAGCTTTCTTTCCTAGATCTATGTACTCGAAGGCCTATCAACACATCATTTACTCGACCACAAGCAATCAACACTCGACCCGAGCAATCTGCATCTCATCTTCGAGCCTCGAGCATTCCAGGTAACATCCCCGAACCTCGAACATGGATACACACGGGGCCAATGATATGGTCATTTTTTGATTAACCCCAAGGTTGTTTCCAGTCATCTTGGAAGTTTTCTCCAAGTGTCCTCGTCGGGCTTAATTGCCGCACGTGATGATTCTACGCCACTTCGAATTTTTACCTTTGTCTCCTTACTCTAGCAGGACTCTACTTCCGTCTTTAAACTTATCCAACTCTAATAAGATTGGATTTTAACTAACTTACAACTCCTATTCACATTGAAATACTCAAGTCTTTTACATCTTTTAAATAGATAAGACTTCTAGTATCCTAATCCTATGAAGAGAGTGTTACTTACCTTTATAAATATAGGTTCTAATTCATTATTCAGGTATGTTTTACATTCAATTTATAGTTTTACGATTATATTTTCTCTTTTCGCTAACTTAAGCATCGGAGGGGCGACAAGGCACACCTCGACGCCTTTGTTTCAGGTGTTGGAGATTTTGTTCGTGATCGTCCTCAATCCTCAAGCTCGAGAATCAGCAGGTACGATTTTTGATAGCATCACTATCCATATCAATAAATTAGTGGTCCTACTCGGATCTAATCATGCATAGACTTTTGAAGCATAATCTTCACCGTATATTACTTCGGATTTGCATATTGGATGCCGTGGCTGTAATCGAAATTTCTCAATCCTCTTATGAATTAATCCAAGTAATTAAAGAACTTAAAAGTGTGAGCAGTGGAGCTAACGTGAGAGAGATAAAACTCATATCCTCTTACTTTTATCTGCCAAATTTATAGACAGCTTAACATTTATTCCTTGTACTTTCATTGATCGCAAGACAGGTCATAAGACCCCTCCTATGTTTTGTATTTTGTTTTAACTCTTAGTATGAGTACTAGTGAACGAAACGTGCGTTGC
>CAIGRQ010284699.1:0-15701 GCA_903798375.1 Fraxinus sp. D2006-0159
TTACACGAGCCCACGAGCCGAGCCGAGTCAAGCTCGGCTCGGGCTCGTGCTCGTCTTTTGACGAGCCCGGGCGGCCCGTGGATCGCTACAGTACGAGTCGAGAGGGCAAATCGACGAGCTACTCTGCCCGATTGCTACCTCTAGATTCATCATTGGTGTACCGATAGGCAAAATTAGTAGATCTTTCTCATCCATCAGCTTCGAGAGCCTTGTGAATAAAATGAGAAAGTCTTATCAATAGTACTCCAAAATGCTTGAGATTATAATAGACATAGTCAATTCAATCTCTATATGAGTGAGCCCATTGTCAAAGATTCCAAGTTTTAAACCGTCGATAATTAAATAAAATATTTTGATAGTTTTATTTACGAACGAAAAATACTAACGATAATAAGCGATGAATATTATTGACAGGGGCCGTGCTTCTTGTCTCGGCTCAATGACCCGAACAAGGCGCCCTCCCTATTGAAGCATTCACGGGTAGCGATTGCGAGTTTCTACGTCAAAAATAAATAAATAAAATAAAACTTCATAACTAAATCATTTGTTATTTAGCCCTGTGTGAAACCCATTTTTAGTAGAAATAATGTTTAGAATAGTGATTGATGTAAGAATGTGTGGTGAAAAAGTGATGAAATTTTTTTGATTTGTGTGTAATATTACTTTATTAGGAGAATGTGTGATTGAAATGAAAAAAGAGAAAGAGAAATGAATGGGTGTCAAATAGGACTTTAAATTTAATTTTTTTTATATTCATTTTTAATTGCACATTTCACAAAATCACAACTTTTATCAACTAATTAAGCCTTTAATTGATAATCATTGTGTTAAAAANGAAAGAGAAATTAATGAGTGTCAAAGGGCTTAATATTATCCAATCATATTTAATTAAATTTACGTAATACATAATTCCTAATATTGATTAAGAATGTCAGAGGAGGTGCCTTGTTTTCTTTTTTCTTACTTTAATTTCAACAATCAAGATCATTTTATTTATAAAATCAATTTTTAGTAATTCAGACTACAATTCTATCAAATATCCTTTGGTGCAAGTTGTCCGCGTTACACCGTGAAAATGTCGGAGTTTGATGAGGTGGACACAATGACGTCACACTGCCCAATACACTTTCTAATGAAGATTAAAAAGCTAAAACTAAGTGGGACTTTGAAGTTGTGCGTAACTAATATTAAAAAGGAAAAAACTATTTGTACATAATTTTTTATCTAATGATTTATATAATAGACAAATGACGGTCCCTTATTGGTGGGGCGCGGACCCCCATCTGCACCCCACCAATAAGGAGCCGCCATTTATTCATTATGTAAATCATTAGGTAGAAAATTATGTACTTTTAGTATAGTCCTATTAAAAATCTTTGTAAAGGTTGGCACCATTCTTGATCTCTTGGCTTCAGTGGACGGGATGAAAGTTTCTCATGGTTGATGTAACAAGAAAATCTTAATTATGATTGAACACGTCGACACTGGAATCTTTTTTATCCTACAGGATAATGGATATCAATTGTAAAGGTTGGCATCGGTTTTGATTAGCAACGGAATTTTAATAGGTCGATTTTAGTGCCCAATACTTTCTAGTTGTACTTTTTCTTTAAAGCATATCATTCTATAAAGATGAATACATGTTCAAGTTTTTATTTTTATAAATTTTTAACGTCAAATAAACCATATTATTAATGATTGCCTTTTGCATATTGTAGAAGATATAACCGCAATGATACAATCGATCCCCGGTCTATTTTTTTTTTTGGTATTCAGGTATCCTAACTTAGCCAGACTAATTTTCTGGACCACTAGCCGCCGGCCTCTCAGTAATGACGGAGGTAAACCGCGGGTTATGCCCAAGTTGATCAGGGTTCGAGCACCCCTTATACTCCTAACCACAAGGGAGCCTTCTTTCATGGTTATTACATAACCAAGCTGCTCCAACCAATATTGATTATTACATCACTCAACTGCTCCAACCAGAAATCGAACTCTCCACGCTGAGATTGCAAGCCCAGCAATGCCCTTCCTTTTTAATTATACTTTTTGTAGTTAAAGAAGCTATCGCAGTTGATTTTCGAAAAGCGGGCTGTTCTCTTTGTATTTGAGCGTTCTTTTTGATATTTTGAAAACACTCAAAACGCGTTTTAAAAATTTTAACNCAAGCCCAGCAATGCCCTTCCTTTTTAATTATACTTTTTGTAGTTAAAGAAGCTATCGCAGTTGATTTTCGAAAAGCGGGCTGTTCTCTTTGTATTTGAGCGTTCTTTTTGATATTTTGAAAACACTCAAAACGCGTTTTAAAAATTTTAACTTGATTATAACTGAAAATATGTTTTCTTTGTAAAATTTTAACTTATTTTTAAAAACGCGTTTTAGAAAATAGAAAAGATAATACAGTTTAACTGTTTTGAAAAATAAAAAACAGAAAACGACTGAAAAATGATGAAGAGAACATACCCTTAACATTCGTGATGATTGATATTCATTTTAAAGGTCACATATACTAACTAATTAACAGTCGAGAACAGTACTATAAAGAAATAAAGTCGAATTTACAAGTGTGAAACGAGTTCTAATTTACACAATAATATTTCGTTTAGCGCAAAGTTCGAATTGAATCCAACGGTCCAAACCCGTGATTTACCCTACATCACCTCCCCGCCATTTCTTCCTCCAACAAACTTCACCTCCTCTTCTCCCAAATTCCTCATTCGTCAATCTTGTTTATTGTACATATTTTTTTTTTTCAAAATGGAAATACACGATGATAGTAATATCAAAATTCACATTAAAATCTTTATATTATTAATCGTGTTGTCATCGGCAACAGTAAGCCATGCAGCCCCTTCCACCAGCACCACCGGAACAGATAACCCAACTGCCGTCCAGCTCGTCACGCAGGCCTTGTTTAGCCGTTTCAGCAATTTTTCTTCCTTATTCAGCGGTGATATTCTTAAAGAATTCGGTTATTGCATTAGCAATGTGTGAGCGCCTATTTCTTCCGATTTCCATTAATTGTGGAATATTTGGAGATTGGTTGTGATTTTTGTTCTGTTTTAAGGTTTAATTCGCCCACCTACAGTTTAGGGAGAATTTGAAGTTGTTAATTTTGTTTTAGGGATGTTGAGTGGGATGCGGCATTTAATTTCTCGAAGAATACAGATTTTTTGTCCGCTTGTATCAAAACGACAAAAGGTATACATGAAGCTCCCTATTTTATATTTTAGCCTAGCTTATTTTCAAACTTTTAGTCTCATTGGTAGGCTTTAGCAACTGTATTGTTATATTAAAGCTCATGATCAAAGGAATGTTGGGGTGTGGAGAAGAAGTGTGAAAAGCACAAAGTTTTTGCTTCTTGAGGAATTTCTCCAAAAATTCGTAGAAATGTATAGGGGAATGAAGAATGATCACTATTCCATCACTACTGGCGTTCTTTGTCCTTTAACAATTTATATCCAAAATATTCGAATTTCATCTTTGTTCTGAGATTTGATCAATGTCTCTGGTGGACTGATAGGTGATGTGATGCAACGGATGTGCACAGCAGCTGAAATTAAGTTCTATTCAACTAGTTTGATACAATCTGCTCTAAAAAGTAACGGTGGGGCAAGGAGCAGCAACTACTTGAAACCTAACAAGAACTGTAACTTGACCTCATGGCGTTCGGGTTGTGAGCCAGGATGGTCATGTAGTGTCGGAAAGGACAAACAAGTTGACCTTAAAAACGATAAGGACATGCCTCAGAGAAATCTTGATTGCCAACCTTGTTGCGAAGGCTTCTTCTGTCCTCATGGTCTTACCTGCATGATACGTGAGTATTAAGAAAACGATCAGGACTGAAATCTTATAGTTGTACTTGTTTGAATAAGACTATATTCTACTGCCGCCATAGAATCCTTTGTCCTTCTTCAATATATTCTGTTGAAAATAATGGCATTGACTTCTTCAGAGTGTATTTGAGCTCCATTTTTGTAAAGAATGAGTTTTGTATTAGGGATTTTTTTAGAGAATAGGTGGTTAAAAAGCAAGGAAAAATTTTAGGTTTACGTACAAAATTATTTTATTGGAAGAATGTATGGTTGAAAATGAATTTGAGAAAAAATGAATATTTAGAGAATGGGGGTCCAACAGGGGTCAATATCACGTAAATCATCATTTTGTAATCTATTTGTGACTGCTTGTTGCTTAATATGACATGATGTCTGTTCATTCATCTCCAATACCCTCCTCCAACTTGCTGCTTTAGTGCAGATACTTTGTTTTCTAGCTTCCCAAAAGTTTATGAGCTCCATAAGCTTACTCGCTAAATAATTAAATATAGAAGGGCTTATTTTTGGCATTCTATTGTTCTTACCAAATAAAAAAGTAAATAAATAAATAATTTTGTCAAAAAACTAATGTGGAATGTTTCATCACTTGGCTTCCGTTTAATTGCTGGTCTTCTCAAATGATATATTTCCTTGTTCATGACTTTTTTTCCCGTGGTGGAGCACATGAACTCTAACATTTTTCTCCCCCCTTATCATGAAGCCTGCCCCTTGGGCTCATACTGCCCTCTTGCAAAACTCAACAAAACTACTGGCGTCTGTGATCCGTAAGTTAAATTTTTCCATAAAGTTCACTATTTTATGTAGTATCATGTTTTTTAACTTTTATTTGATATCGATCATCGCGAAAAAATTGCAGGTACCGATATCAACTGCCTCCCGGGCAGACAAACCATACCTGTGGTGGAGCAGATGTTTGGGCTGACATTTTGAGTGGCAAAGATATATTCTGTTCAGCAGGATTTTACTGTCCCAGTACCACTCAGAAAATCCCTTGCAGTCGTGGGTATTAGTTGTTATTCCAAAACTCTGAGCATGTCTCTCTGGACTACTTTTGTGTTTCAAATTGTTCTTTCTTCTCTGCATGCTTTAGCAATAACATCTGTCATCTCTCTCCTCTCCTCTTCTTTTCACTTTGGTTCATATTTCCCTCATGTTCAGAGATTTTCTGTTGCCTATTTGTTCTACTCATGTACTTTTCATTTCTTTTTTTGGATTTTACAGACACTATTGCAGGACTGGTTCTACAGCTCAAACGAGTAAGTGCAATACTATTGTTTTTATACTTGTACAGTTTCCCTGTATGTGAATACCAGTTTCTATAGTGCTTGAGGGGTAGGGGAAGAACTAAACATTTTCCGTTGACTCACATGGTTTGGGAACTTCAAGTCACAAAGGAACTAAGGTCACTCATACTCCAAATACTCATGCTTGCTTATCAGGCACCTTCTATCTTTAAACTGATCGAGCAAATCTTATGTAAGGTCTCTTGGGTTCAGATGATCTCTTAGAATTTTAGTCAGAAGACAATTTTAGGCCAAGAATCAAGATATAGAATTAACTTGGTACTTGAATGTGAATAAATGACATTTTATTACAATTCCTGACACCTAAAAACATTGGATGGATTTCCCTTTGATTTACTATTTACGCTGTCAAACTAGACATAGATTGTGCTTCAAACTAGCAGTTTCTTTCAACTTATTTAATTGAAGTTCAAATAGAATTTAATCTATAGTGCAACCAAACAACACGAACCTTTTGTGTTACTGCTGTGTCCCAAATTGACAACGATATGTTCTTTTATAAGCACTTTTAGTTTTTATTCTTATCTCCCAAGTGTGTTTGCACCATGCCATTCATTTCGTTCTTCTTTGCCCGTGATATATTGGTTATTTTAGAAAAATATGTGGTTATTGTGAATCAATTTGCAGAGTGCTATCAGTTGGCAACTTGTGAACGACAAACTACAAACCAAAATATCACAGCATATGGGATCATGTTTTTTGTAAGTCGTCATCTTCATCTTACAAACAGGTTAAATATTTGCATTTATCGAGTATCTGGATAATTGATGTTGCATACATGCTGTATGGACAACAAGTCTTTAACTGTCCTCTTCCAATTAATCATTAGGTTGGAATCACTCTTGTACTTCTCATTATATACAACTGTTCTGGCCAAGTTCTCAGTGACAGAGAAAAGAGGCAGGCAAAATCTAGAGAAGCTGCTGCAAGAAGTGCTAGGGAAACAGTACAGGCACGCGAAAGATGGAAATCTGCAAAAGCCACTGCTAAATTGCATGCAAGTGAGCTTCAATCACAACTATCACGAACATTCTCTCGAAAAAAATCTGTAAGGCAGGACCAGCAAAAGAGCTCAGGCCAACCTAAACCTGGATCAGATGCTGCATTGCCACCCATGCCTGGTGGTGCATCTGGGTCAAAAGGTAATAAGCAAAGCAACCTCACAAAAATGATGCAAGATCTTGAAGAGAATCCTAACGGCCATGATGGATTCAATATGGAGATTGGAGACAAGAATTTGAAGAAGCAAATGCCAACAGCCAAGCAATTGCATACTCGCAGCCAAATTTTCAAGTATGCGTATGGTCAAATTGAAAAAGAAAAAGCAATGCATGAGCAGAACAAGAACTTGACTTTCTCTGGAGTAATATCAATGGCCTCTGAAAATGAAATCATTAGCAGGCCACCTATTGAGGTTTTCTTTAAGGATCTGACTCTAACTTTGAAAGGAAAAAGGAAGCATTTGCTAAGGTGCATAACAGGGAAACTAGTGCCTGGCCATGTCTCCGCAGTCATGGGTCCATCAGGTGCTGGGAAGACAACATTTCTTTCTGCCTTGACTGGAAAAGCTACAGGTTGCCTCATAACCGGTTCAATTCTCATAAATGGGAAGAATGAACCTATGCAATCCTACAAAAGAATTATTGGATATGTTCCTCAAGATGATATAGTGCATGGGAACTTGACAGTGGAAGAGAATCTCTGGTTCAGTGCTAGATGCAGGTATGCTACTATGAATTTATAATAAATGTTACCTGTAGTGTATTTCTTTTGGTAGGCAACTGTAATATGTGCTTGGCTGGTATTAGCTATAGGAGTATCTAAAAAATCCTTCAAATTGTATCTGATCTTTTCTAGGTATTGTTGACATTACCTCATTTCCATCCCCTCACTTCCAACACACTCCAAGAAGCAAGGTTTGATAGAACAAAAATGTCTTCTGTAGGGTTGTGTACTTTTGAAAATTTACTCCATGGTTTTCAATATTTATTTTGATTCTGTTTTAAAATCACTGTTGAAAAATTCATTATCTTGAGTTTAAATATTCTCATGTTAAAAGAGACTATATTTGGTGTAACATGATCTATGGAAAGATGGATCCTGCAGATTTTATTGATTTTTCAGTGACCATAAAGTATGAGATGCAACCTGCAAGAAGTGGACATACATGTACCATATGGAATATTCTGAGGCCAAATATATATTACAAACTAAACCTGATTAACAGTAAATCTCGGTTATGCACACATTTCTATTATTCTTCCAAGTAGGTTTGTGATTTGAGTATTCTTATGGTATTTAGGAATCATTTTTGATCGGTTTGTGATTTGAGTATTATTATTTTAGCTCTAGATTTTCTTCTTGGAATTTAAATAGTAATTTAACATTTTCTTCTAGCACTAAGATAATTTATTTATTTTCCCGTTGCACTAGAATTTTTGTTGCATTATATAAATAAGAACACCGGAATTTTCTGAAATTAGGGACTTGCTGAATAAAAAGCTGAGTTTTTTCCATTACCTTCCAAATTCTCTATTCTTTAGGAATCAAGAAGTCCAAATTCTCAGTGTTCTGTTGGAATCAACAAATCTTTGATGCCTATTTTTTTAGTATCCATGAGTGAGTCTATAAAAAGTGAAGCAATGTTCACGAATTCTGTTGTTCTCATTTTCATACATGCTTCCCTGCATCATTGTAGTTGGATATAATGAGTCTTTTATCAGCGGTTCATATATTTCGAGCCTATCTGATGTCTCTTGACCTCATGCATATGGTCTTCACTCAACCTTGATTTTTTCCAACTATAGAATGCTTAACATCCAGATAGGTTCACAGAATCAACTATCTGATGTTAAAGAGTTCCAGTCCAAATCTGTCCACAACAAATTTAGTAGTTATTTCCCAAACTGAGCCAAGAGTATTATCTGATGTCAAAGAGTTCAGTCCAAATCTGCACACACAAATTTTGTAGTTGTCTCCCAAACTGAGCCAAGAATATTGGACTTGCTTCTTGCTGCTAGGTTATGATTGTATCTTCTAGTTTGTTTCTTCGTCATATTGATAATGAACCTTATTCTTTACGCTTATCATTGCAGACTCTCAGCTGATCTCCTAAAACCAGAAAAAGTCCTAGTTGTTGAAAGAGTCATTGAGTCATTGGGCTTGCAGGCTGTTAGAGATTCTCTAGTAGGAACAGTAGAGAAAAGAGGAATCTCTGGAGGCCAGAGGAAGCGAGTAAATGTTGGGTTGGAAATGGTTATAGAACCTTCTTTGTTGATCTTAGATGAACCTACTTCTGGTCTGGATAGTTCTTCTTCTCAGCTACTCCTTAGAGCCCTTCGCCGTGAAGCTCTTGAAGGAGTAAATATATGCATGGTGCTTCACCAACCAAGGTAATTCTGGCTTTCAAATCTATTCTGTTTTTATCTACCATAGTTGCTTCTCCACCTTTGTGGTTACACATTGAACATTCCTCTGCAAGTTAATGCATTTCGTCTTTATCCTGCTTTTGCATTGTATAAATAAATTAATAATCAATATTACTTACATGCCATATTCTATTGTCTAATCATAACTTGAAAATTGGATATGCAGAAGTTATATATAAAGAAATTTACATTAGCGCTTAAATTACCTCACTGTCACTTTTAGATGCCAGTTAATTTACAGACCGATTGATTTCAATACACTTATTTGCCCTGACTCTTCTCAAGTAACTGACTGTTCCTTGCTTCAGCTACACCTTGTTCAAGATGTTTGATGATATAATACTTCTAGCTAAGGGTGGTCTTACTGTATATCATGGACCAGTGAAGAAGGTTGAAGAGTACTTTGCTGGCCTTGGGATCAATGTCCCTGAGCGCGTAAATCCTCCAGATCATTTTATTGACATCCTGGAAGGAATTGTGAAACCAAGCGCAAGCTCAGGTGTGAACTATAAGGAGCTTCCTCTCAGATGGATGCTTCATAATGGGTACCCTGTACCTCCAGAAATGCTCGATTCTGCTGCAATCGCAGCATCTTCAACTGGAGATTCAGCTCATGGAGCAAGTCCAGCTGCAGCTTCTGGGCCAGGTCAATCTTTTGCTGGAGATCTATGGGAGGACGTCAAATTTGCTGTTGAACAGAAGAAAGACATTATACAACTTAATTTCTTAAAGTCAAAAGACTTATCCAATAGACAAACCCCAAGTGTGCTCCAGCAATACAGATATTTTGTTGGACGGTAATTTCGATTGTCTTTTGACTTTTATTGGCTATTGTACAAGTATTACTCTTTGTTCAATGTGCCAAGCTTAGCACCTTTTTCCCTCAAGGTCCTACTTATATTCTCTAAATTCTCAAGAGGACCATTACGTTTAGCTACAGATTTCCTGACTTTATGTTGTTATAACATTTAAATTCTTCAGGTGGTTTTGATTTTTGTTCTTCCAGTAATTGATATCTGACTTTGTGTTATGACAATCATTTTAGAGTTGGGAAGCAACGATTACGAGAAGCTAGAATACAGGCTGTAGATTATCTGATTTTACTATTAGCAGGCATTTGCTTAGGAACAGTTGCCAAAGTGAGTGATGAGACATTTGGATCGATGGGATATCTTTATACCGTAATTGCAGTTTGTAAGTTTTAAACCTCAGCATTTTTACCTTGTATAATTCCTTATGGATTAATTTGTTTGAAATTAGGTAATCATGTTTTCAATGTGATTAACTTCTCCTAAATATTGACTTGCAGTAATGTCACATATATAGCATGCTGATCTTTCATCATTGGCACTACTACTAGTATGATCATATGACGATGACCTTTTTACATCAATGATGTGTCAGATACAAATATTTGATTTCATGGACATGTTTCTAAATCACGAAACCTATATCTACTGCATAAACTTATAGGAAAATTTCCAGGATAATGTTGTTTGTGTAGCACTTTTCAGTCTTTGGACATGCCTAACACACACTGGTATATGCTGTTACATTTCATGAAGTTTCCTGCAGCAAGACTATATAGGCCTTAGCTAATTAGTATGATACCTTTTGGTTATTTGGATCTTTTTTTGTCATAGTCACCTATAATCCTTTCCCTAAGTAATCATTTTCACCATCTAATTGCTCCTTAGTAACTGTTTGGTTAACGTACCGCAAAGCCTTACTTGAACAGGATATGTTCTACAGGCTCGCACTCTAAAACCAAGAGTTTGAATAGATGGGCTAATGTAACAAAACTTAATTATGAGTATATGAATAATTAATTACAGGAGTTTCAATTTAGTTAAATTGTTATGAAGTGAACAATTAAGATATGTTAAAACTTAGGGAAGACACTGTTACATCACTTCATGTCAAACAATTTTTGGACATAAATCAACAATTGCTTTCCTATTGTCCTGACTTTATGAATCGATTTATCTTTTAAATAATAAGTTATTAACAGATCAATTGTGTTAATCAAACACTCAACTGAAATACTTAAAACATATGCATGGTGTCTTAGACACAAAATAGTATCAGTTGTTTTATTTCTTCACAAGCATATGCAGTGCCTTCATAGTGTAAATTTCATGAAGAAAGGGCTAGAGTGAAAGAAGAGATTAAATGCTTGTTCCACCAACTTATCCCCGAGGATTTCTATATTCACAAAGAAATGAGATGAAACGTTTGTGAAAGAAAAAGAAATTAAAATGGAGGTCTATTGGAAATACTTAGATTGCCATTGTAATGATTGTTAAGTGGGTCCATTCCTATGATACTGAATATTGACTATTTCAGCTCTTCTCTGCAAAATTGCTGCTTTGAGAACGTTTTCTCTGGACAAGTTGCACTACTGGAGAGAGAGTGCTTCTGGCATGAGCAGCTTGGCATACTTTCTTGCAAAGGACACGGTTGATCATTTCAATACAATTGTAAAACCCGCACTTTATCTATCGATGTTCTATTTCTTCAACAATCCACGGTCTAGCATTTTTGATAATTACTTCGTCCTGATTTGTCTCGTATACTGTGTTACCGGCATAGCTTATATTCTTGCCATCTACTTTGAACCTGGTCAAGCCCAACTGGTGCGCATCATGAACTTCGCTTCCTTGAGATTATTGTTGAACACATCACATTATGTATTACCTGGCCTTCTAATCTGTTTTCGGCTCCTGCAGTGGTCAGTCCTGCTTCCTGTTGTTTTGACTCTCATTGCAAACCAAGATGGAGATAAATTTTTAATGAATCTCGGAAACTTCTGCTACACCAAGTGGGCTTTGGAAGCATTTCTGATAGCAAATGCTAAAAGGTTTGATTCTACAACACTTCTTTCATTAGGAACTTCGTATGTGTTCTTTCTTCAAAAATGTTTGTCATAGTATCAAATTTGACCTACCAGAAAATTCGTTCAATTTCTTGAATACATTGGCAAGATTAATACTAGTTCTTCATGGAAATGGATGCTCAAATATTATAAATGGCAGATATCTTCATAATGTATTGCACAGTTTGGAAATGATTTGAGTTGACCAAGTCCAGCGACACCATTGAAGTTATTTGGATATAAAAAATACAATGCATAGTTATAAACCTTAGCTCTGCCGGTCGGACCGAAAAATCAGCGACTTGGGCTCTCGACTGGGCCGGGTAGATTAATTTAATAGAAATACAATTGACTGGGTTAAAACCTAGCTTTGACCGAGATTACCGGCCCAGTTGACCGGTTTCATTGAGTTTTGAAATCCTCTTTCAAAAATTTTGAGTCCAAAGGAATTGAACCTTGAATTAAGGAAAATAATGGGTTCCTCACCATCGGAACACAAAGTGCTTTAATATTATTTATGTACAATAACTTATATCTATCTAGTGAATCATTTACAGATTTTCTAAAAAAAAAATGTTTTAAAAAACTTTGGTCCAACATTTTACTTTATTTTATAGACCTAAATAATTTGTGAAAAATAACTTAAATTTGCCTTAAAAAAACTTATAATTTATATTTTTTGTAGATTTTTATGCAATGATCAACCGGTCCGATCACTGACCCATTGATTCAACTAGAAACTCGAGATCCAATATCTTGTCCTGGTCGAGTCTAATAACTATGGCAATATGACAATGTTGAACAAAGCTTGTTATATTTGAGTTACTACAAAATATATATGTAGAACAGGAATTTCCACACTTCTTCCTCCAGTTACTGCCTTTTGTTTTATACATATCGTTGTTGATTCATATTAAGCGAATATCTTCTAGTTAATAATTTGGTCTTGTTTCACTTGCAGGTATTCAGGGGTATGGCTTATTACAAGATGTGGTTCTTTAAAACAAAGAGGATATCAGCTAACCGATTGGTATCCTTGTTTAGCATACATGGTAGCCACTGGTGTACTTAGTCGCGCATTTGCATATTTTTGTTTAGTTACCTTCCAGAAAAAGTAAATGAAGTCTGTAATCACTTGTGTATATTTATCGATTTTTCTCCTTATATCGTACCCGAAAAAATAGAAAAAGCAAGAAAATATTACAACATGCTCCTTTTGGAAGCGAAGTGATGAAATGTTCTAGCTAGATGCATAGTTATTGCTAACAAAACACAGTCTTGGTTACTATTCATCTGCTAATCTACATGAAAAGCTGTATATGGTAAAGGGCACGAGGGAAAGAAAGTTCTTGTTTGTGGGCATATTGACCAACAAAATAAGGGTGAAAAACTCCGCTGTCCTAACTTTTAAGACGTTTCATTTTAGTCACTGAACTTTTTTTTAGGTGTCATGCAACACAATGATTGTGTGGAACATCAATCGTGGTATAACTATCAAATAATTTTCATCAATTTGAGAGTCAATCAGCCAAAAAAAAAAAGGGGGTATATTTTGAAAGTAAATTAATTTCAATGATCCTATTGAAACTAAATTGAAGTTCAATGATCCAAGTGAGACAAATTAAAATTTAGCGATCCAAGAAAAAAGTACTTGGTCGTGTGTGAAGTCATGCAAATGATGTATAAAATGATCTCCCAACTATATAAGTACAATCATGCTACTCGTACCGATTTCGTTGACAATCATTTCCCCGCCGCAGGCGCCCCCCCAATAGGAGGCCAACATGTGTCTATCGGTCAAAAAAGTTGTCAACGAAATCGGTACAAATAGATTAATTCATATAATTAACATGTTTTCTGTAAATCTATGATTGGTTGATTATGAAAATTAACAGAAGAGATTTTTTGAAAATGTTGTGAATCAGAATCAATATAGGAGTAAATTATATTTCAATCTAAATCAGCTTGAGGAATTTCCTGATGAGACAAGTAAGCATAGCCTTGTTTTTGAATTTATTTTAAATGTGTTCTTTTATAATTGTTGTTACGTAACTTAAAACTATCTTACTTGTTTAAATGTAAAACAATTTTCTCTCTGTTTCTCTCTTTTTCTCACTTTGCATCAACCAAAATGATTTTAGAGGATAGTGAGGGTAAGAAATGAATTTTTATAGCTTGTACGTAGATATGAAGATAGAGAAGAAGGTCAAGATACCTGAAAAAAATACATATATAAAAAGCTTACATACGATTCGTGTCAAGTTGACTTCGTCATATAGAGGATTAAGTATTAAATCGAGTAGTCTTTTAAATAAGGTTACATTAAGCGCTTCTATAAGTAAATAAAAGACTTTAGAATTGATATGTGACATGTTGATATTGATATGTGATCTATACAATATGACTTGTGACTTGTAAATAGTAACCTATGAACTGTAACATGTGAACTATATAACCTATGACATATGAATATAAATCGGTGATGTATGACCAATTCTATTTGATTTGTGATCAATAGACAATGATTTGTGACCTATACACAACGACCTGTAACAAGTGCACAAAGACATGTGACATATTATTAGTAGGGGTAGGCAAAATCTGACCGAATCCATCAAAACTAAACCAACCCGACCGGTTTGGGTTGATTTTTTTGTTATTTTTACACGGGTTAGGTGGGCTGGTTGTGTAGGTGGGTCGGGTTATGCGTTAATTCATGAAAATCAAATAAACTTGTCCAATTCAACCCGACTATATTTATGAACTTTAAAAGTGTTATGATGCTGCTTAGACGAATACACATCCAACAAAAAACATTTTCGGGTATGAAATGTCAAAATAATTCAGATTTGTGATCATTACAACTATAGAAATCTAATCTTATATAAGTTATGAGTCAATTATAAATTCGCTCAACTCAACCCGCCTAGTTGTTGACAAGTTGTCCCAAACTAACCAACTCAACCCAACACAATCGATACTTGATTGGGTTGGGTTTCAACCTTTACACGAGTTGTGTTGGGTTAAATTATGATCAAATCAATTATGTTAGGTAGGGTTTGGATTGAGACAAAAATCGACACAACCCAACACATGTCCACCCCTAATTATTAGTGCACAAGAACATGTGACATATGATCTGTGACTAGTTAATTTTGATCTACGACTCGTTGACATTGATATGTGAACTATACAATATGACTTGTGACTAGTTTGACCCGTGAACATAAATCAGTGATCTGTGAGCAATTCTATTTGATCTATGACATGTGGACATTAACTTGTGACATATGCACAATGACCTATAACATGTAACTACTACCCCTATTATTACTGTTATTTTCAATAAAACCCTTCAAATCCAATTGAATCACAACAAATCTCAGAAGTTTCTCTCTCTTCATAAACCCACAACTGTAAATATCCTCTCCCCCTGTGTATCTTAATTTTCAGAAAAGGTAATTTCTCAACAGTATTTTTGTATTTTTTTTATTTTTATTTTTTGCTAATTTGTTCATATCTAGTTTGTTCAAACTGAAACATGCATATATTTTTCTCTCAACATAATCACTTTCTTGAACCAACAATGGGATATTTAAAACCTGAGTAGGAAACCCTTTAAACTTGAACTTGCAGTAATATGGAAAATGTTGATGATCAAAAAAATTTACTTCTAGATTTTTTATAACTATCCGAACAAAAGGACATGGATCCATTTATGTAACAACTCAGGATTTAAAAATGGAGAGGATATATATATATATATAGCGGTGGCAAAAAAGTTCGTCAGCTCGGATGGCTCGGGCTCGGCCCGCGGTTAAAAAAAAAAGTTAATATTTTTTTTTTTTTTTTAGGAAAGCTGCCTTTGCAGGCAGCTTTTAAGATTTAAAAAAAAAAATTCAAAAAAATCGAGCCGGCTCGGGCCGAGCCTCAATTTTTTTGGCCGGGCTCGGATCGGGCCAAAAAAAGCTCTGCATAAAAAAGCTCGGACTCGACTCTAGTGGTGGTGTTTGGTACAGAGAAAAAAAGAGATAAGGTAGAGATATAAAGAAAGAATGATTAATCCATTCGTACCCGTCCGTTTACACTCCCCTCGCATGAGGGGAAGGGCTCACGTCCAAATAAAATAATATGTCCCCCCCCTCTATTGTGAGAGGGCAGTGAGCCCGTGTACGAATAGCAAGGTCCATAGAGGAAAAATGATTATGGAGGTAGGGTGGGTGGGTGGGTGGGTGAATATATAGATTAATTTAATTTT
>CAIGRQ010284739.1:0-21622 GCA_903798375.1 Fraxinus sp. D2006-0159
GGGGGGGGGGGGGGAGAGAGAGAAGATTTTCTATCCATTTTCGTTGTCTTGTGGTTGCATGCAGAAAGAGAAGAGAAGAGAATAAAAAGATTACCTGAAAACTTCAACTTTAGAGATCTGAATGAACGATAAATCCCATAGCTATATGCAAACATTTTTGAAATTTCAAATTACTCCCACTTTTTACTATTTTCATCAGACCTCACGTGGCGGTTATTACTGTAAGCAACTCCGGATTTTCGTTTGAAACAGTCAAAATAAGCCATTTTTATCTTCTTCTTTTTTCTCTCTCTCTCTCTCTCTAAGAATTTGGCACCAGAATTTTCTATTCGCTATTTTTGCATATTTTTAATTGCATGAAAGGTCATCGCACTTATATCCCAAATTATTTCGTTGAATTACTATTATCAAATATTCATTAATTGGTACATTCTGTTATTGATGAAGGGTTTTATCCAAAAACTCTTTTAAAAAAAAAAAAAAAATTATTTGTCCATAATATTTTTAAATAAAAAAATTGAATACAAAAGCGCGACATAATATTTACCTCTTATTTTAAAAGATGCTAACGTAATATTTAGATATGAATCATTATCAGAGACAACATGTGTTAATGAATGGAAGTTTCTGAATACGAACAAGGTGGAGACATAATCACGAAAATAAGTAAGGATTGGAGACCAATATTGCAATTAAAAAAAAATAGTGCAAAAAAATATAGTTTCGATATAATTACCCTAATCTATAAAACATTTAGGAAAATATATTTTAAGGATGGTTATATTCACACCACATTTTAATTACATTAAGGGTTATTAACCTTTATTTCATATCATATTTATATTCTTAACTTTTTTTTTTCACCATATTCTTATTTTTAACATTTAATTGTTCAGAAAATTTTGTCCTTAATTATGATTTTCGTCCAAAAATATTGTTAATGTACTTTAAAACGGGGGTTAAATATTTAATAGTACTTTTCTCATTATTATTTGTTTTACTCATTTAAAAATGTAATGGATAAATGAGTCTTTTCACTCTATTTTAAAGAAAATTTAGAGAGAAACCAAGCCAAAGTACACATTAAAATTTTCATTTTCATTTTTCTACTCATTTTCAACTCTACATTATTTAATAAAATAATATTTTCATCACATCAATAACTTTTCCTTCTTTTTCAACCACACATTCTCCATCATCTACTATTCCAGGATATATTCTTCCAAAATAATGTGGTTCAAACACACCCAAAAATTGGGAATAATTTATGTTAATTTGATTATAAGAATACGATGAAAAAAGTTTGATACATAAATGTGATAATCTGTAAAAGTTAAGAAATTTTCATACAATTAAAATGTAGTATATTTATAAATACCGTTGTATGAATATATTTAGCCATATTTTATTGTTCCTTCTTTTATTTTAGAATTCCTAATTTTCCCTCGATTTTATTTGAAGAAATGAAATAGGAATCAAACAATGTTAACATGCAATTAAATCTATACTATTTGAAATGTATTAAGAGATAAGTATTGACAACAAAAATAAGTTTTATTAATCCCAATTAAAAAGCAGCTTATAGTACTAAGAAAGTAAAAAAAATTGTTCTTCAAACCGTAGTTTATTGTTTCCTTTTCATTTGTATCATCATTTTAATAGACATTTAAATTTGGGGAAAATTGCATCCAGGGTATTAAATCTTTCATTTTGTAGTAAACTTGACTCAAACCTTTCATTTGTGTCACCGTTGGTACCAAACCTTTAAAAACACGCAATCTGAAGTCCATATTAACATAAATCGTTAATTTCTCCGTTAGCTAACCAAAAATATAAAGTATGACCAAACATTGACTAATTTGTAAAGGGCAATGGGTAACTTTACACTTTTCATATAAAAAATAAAAAAAAACTTTCATCTTCTCCACTCACCCCCACACCCCACCCTTCGGAGGTGGATGACTTGGTGGAGCATGTGAACGCGGAAATCGAAAGTCACAAGTTCGAATTCCTTGTCAACATTTCTTCGATCGAGCCCGTCGCATCAGGCTTGCCTAGTGCAGTTTATCTCTCATGTGTGGTTTTCACACTACTGCACATAGAGTGAGGTTTACCCAGTGCGCACTCATGAGTAGCGATCGCGAATTCCTACGTAAAAAAATAAAAATAAAAAAAATCCACCAAAACACCACTACCATCACACCGTCACCGCCTACAAAACACCAAAACGCGAGCCGCCTACAAACCACCAAAATCGCCAAAATATCGCTACCTGCTACCACCGCCACCCAAAAGCTCAGCCTCTGTCTATAAAATATCTTCACGGACAATATGAATAACGCAAGGGTTTTTAGCTCTCTGAATTCACAAAAATGGTGACCAATACGTGCTTCTTTACACTGAAAAAGCCTAGATTCAAACTGGCGACTTTGCCCCCAAGGTCGAAGTGGAGGGCATCACCATTAACTAGACTCAGCAACTGACACAATAAAGTATCGATGATCTGCCTCGAGAATTGCACAGCTCTCAACTAGCATAGGGGCCAAAGAAAGGATCGGCGTAGCATATCTGCATGCTGCTCATCTAACACCTCCAATACGACAATATAACTACCAAGGCTACCGTTCCAGGTAGCTATACCCGGCATCTATCTCAAAGTCGCGTCCAAGTGGTAATTTATGCTGCAAAAATTTAAATATTAGCACGTCGAACCTAAGATATAAATATATATATATATATATAATTATAATTATAATTATAATTTAAACAAAGGGAAAATATTAAAATTAAGTAAAGGATATAAATATTATTTAATTAAATTTGAAAAAAATTAAAGATTTATTTACAAAGAATATTTCATTAAAGAATTTTAAATTAGAAAATTAAAAGGAAAAATAATAATTTGCTAATTTGTTAAAAGTAGAATATTTAATTTTGGTAATTATCTATTTAAAGTTATTTATTTAATTATACATATAAAAAATTAAAATAATAGGAAAATATTAAAGTTAAGTAAACAATATAAATATTATATAATTAAATTTGAAAAAAATTAAAGATTAGTTTACCAAGAATTTTAAATTAATTAAAATATTAAAAGGGAAAAATAAGAATTTGCTAATTTGTTAAAAAAAAAAAATCTCATTTTTGTAATTATGAATTTAGAATTATTTATTTAATTTTATATATAAAAATTAAAACAAAAGGAAATTATTAAAATAAAAGAATACAAATATTATTTAATTACATTTGAAAAAATAAATAAAGATTAGTTTACAAAGAATATTTAATTAAAGAATTTTAAATTAATTAAAATATTAAAAGGAAAAAATAAGAATTTTATAATTTGTTAAAAAATAATATTTCATTTTGGTAATTATCAATTTAAAATTATTTGTTTAATTATATATATATATTAAAACAAAAGGAAATTATTAAAATAAAAAAGAATACAAATTTTATTTAATTAAAGAAATAATTATAAAAACAAAAAATGAAGTAAAGAAAACGAAATTTAAAAATTAAATACAGAATAAAAATATTTTTTAATATTCGAAATATTAAATTGTTAATAAAATAAAATAAAAAACACGTGGGCTTAGTCTAGGCCAAAACAGCTGGTCCACACTATAATAGTAGGCCCAAATGCCAGCTGTTAATTGTTAACAATTGGTCGACTATTTAATAATCGACAGACTATTAATGCAGATCAGACAGCTCCCATCGTCGGAATCGCCATTTTCGTCGATGGAGAGCTCAATAATGTGCTAGTAACATCGAAAGACACCAAAATTTCTCTACAATCACTAATACTCAAGCTGATCTACCTATATATGAACAAATAATCTAAAAAAAAATGTAAAAATCATTCGAATTCTTTATATGAAAAACTCGATTTTAATCACAAAATCTAATCTTCTCTTTCGTCGATGAGGATGTCGTCTTTGTGGTTCTTGGCGCCGATGACTTGATTGTCTATTTCGTCGATTGCTTTGGGACGGTCAACGATTTTGGTGGCTGGTTTGGGATGATTTCCGACTGTGAGAGTTTTGCTTTTCTCCAAGTAGGGGTATTTTTGCCTTTTTGTTGTGTAAAGTTATATTTTAACTTTTTCATTTTTTAATTCTATTTATTGGTCAAATGCCAAAGTGGAAATATGGGGTAGTCAATAGGCTCTTTCCACATATTTCCTCTATTGGCATTGAGTGACCTTCGTGACCCCTAATTAGAATAATGCTAATACTATTTATTATTACGATGATTAAATGAAATAATGAATTTGACAATTTAATTTTAATGAGAGAACATGGGAGGAGACGTTGTCTCTCATATCATCGATTTTCTATTATTCTGATGATAAATAGTATTGGAACTCTGAGCTGGATATAGGGACGCAACTAGAAAACGGCAAGGAGCTGTAGCTATTGGGAGTTGAAACTGAAACTGTTAATTAGTTAGTTAGTTTGATAGTTATGGTAGTTAGTCCACATGTCATTTTTGTATTAGTCCTTGTAATCAGATTGTTAGATAAATTTGTATTTATAGTCCACTGTAAAGTTCTTTCAGAGATGAAATAAAATTTCCTTTTGTTTCCTCTAATATGGTATCAGAGCACTATTTTTCCAATCCCATGTACCTATTAAATTCTGGGGAGATTTGTACTTATAGCCACATTTATGATTAATAGATTATAGAACACCTTCACATATCCTTCACAACAACACTCCTTACTCACTTCTTCATAATTCAGTTGTTGATCACAAATCTCTTAGATTCTTTGGATGTTTATGTTTTGCTTCTACTTTAGTCTCTCATCGTTCAAAATTCCATCTAAGAGCCAAACATTGTGTGTTCATTGGATATCCACCTGGAGTAAAACGTTATAAACTATATGACATTCAATCAAAAACTTTCTTCATTCCCAAAGATGTCATTTTTCACGAACAACTTTTTCCATTTCATTCTATTCTCACTCCAATGATTCATCAATTGATCCATTTCTTGATGTTGTTCTACCCACACCAGTCCAAAATATTGAACATATTCCTAAAGCATCACATAAGTACATCACACTCATATCCATGATGTTGATAATCAGAATAATAGTGCTGATGATAAGCCTTTTGATTCTTCATTACAATCAGATTCTACCTCATCATTACAACTTAGAAAAACAAGTAGAACTAGTAAACCACCCTCATATCTCAGAGATTTTCATTGTAATTTGCTAGCCAATCATGTTCCATTACCTGAAAATAACATCCTTTATCCATTGGACAAACACCTCTCATATGAAGCCTTTTCTCCTGGACATTGCAGTTATCGTTTGAATGTATCTTCGAATTTCAAGCCTCAATTCTATCATGAGGCAGTCAAGTATAGCCATTGGAGGGAAGCTATGGCCGCAGAATTAAAAGCTATGGAGGATAATAACACTTGGTCAGTAATTAACTTGCTCGAAGGGAAACATTCTAAATGATGCAAATGGGTGTATAAAATCAAATATAGGTCTGATGGTGGCATTGACAGATATAAGACCCGTTTAGTAGCAAAGGGGTACACTCAACAAGAAGGGTTGGATTTCATTGAGACCTTTTCTCTAGTAGCAAAACTTGTTACAGTTAAAATTCTTTTGGCCATTGCTGCTACGAATCACTGGCACATCACTCAACTTGATGTGAACAACACATTTTTAAATGGTGACTTATTTGAGGAGATTTTTATGGATCTACCATTGGGTTACATTAAACAATCCACTGGTAATACTCGAAATTCAAATAAGTTGGTTTGCAGATTATATAAGTCCATTTAAGGGCTTAAACATGCCTCAAGACAATGGTTCTCAAAGTTCTCCAATGCTCTTGTCTCACATGGTTATCATCAATCGAAATCAGACTACTCTTTATCATAAAAGGGTCTGGGAATTCATTTGTAGCCTTACTGGTATACATTGATGATATTGTAACCATTTCTAGCCTTGATATTACTTTCGTTGTTCACAAATTGAGTCAATTTGTTTGTCAGCCTAGACAACCACATCTGAATGTTGTTCACTATCTACTGTAATATCTTAAGGTAACACCAGGACAAGGCCTTCTGTTTTTAGCCCAATCTTCTTTCCAGCTTCTTCCCTTTACTGATGAAGATTGGGGATCTTGTATTGATACCATGAAATCAATTACTGATTTTTGTCTTTCTTGGTGACTCTTTGGTATCTGGGAAAGCTAAGAAACAAAATACCTTATCTCGATTCTCAACTGAAGCTGAATATAGATCATTAGCTTCAACTACCAGTGAAATCGTGTGGATCAAACAATTGCTTTTTGATCTTCATGTGCCATCTCCTAATCATGCTTTGATATTATGTCACAACCAGGCTGCTATTCACATTTCTACCAATCTTATCTTTCATGAGAGAACCAAACATATTGAGATCGATTGTCACTTCATCCGAGACAAGATTACTGATGGCTCTATCAAATTTCTTCATATCTGTACTCAACATTAACTAATTGATATGTTTACTAAGGCATTACCTACTAATCTACTTGTTCACTTAATGGCCAAGATGGCTGCTCTCAATCCTCACAGTCCATCTTGAAGAGGCGTATTGGAACTCTGAGCTGGATGGATACAAGGAAATAGCTGGAAAATAGCAAGGAGTTGAAGCAGTTGGAAGCTGAAGCTGAAACTGATAGTTAGTTAGTTAGTTAGTTAGTTAGTTAGGTAGGTAGGTAGGTAGGTAGTTATGGTAGTTAGTCCACATGTTATTTTTGTATTAGTCCTTGTAATCAGTTTGTTAGATAAATTTGTATTTATATTCCACTGTAAAGTTCATTTCAGAGATGATAAAAAATTTCATTTCGTTTCCTCTAACAAATAGTATTACTATACTAATTAACATGGTCAACTCAATAAAGAGCTAAGCATAAAGAGTAACACTATTCACGACATCTACGCGGCATTACTCTTTAATTACACGAATTAAAAAAATGAATCTGTCAGCTCACTTTTCATTCTCTATTCATGCATTTCTTTCATCTTCCCAAAAACCTCAACCCATGTCTTTTCAAATCGCCTCTCCCAAATCGATGGACTCTCTCCAAACGGCCAAAGATCAATCATCGCATCTGCCATCCACAGAATATTGGTCGTCAGTGTATCTTGATTGTTGATCGCCGGTGTTGTAACCAACAAGAAATTGGTGTCAGATATCTATTGTTGTATCAAGGTAAAATTATAAGTGTGGTTCTTTAGTTTGTGAAGTTATTTACCATGAAAAAAGCTGTTAAAAAAATTTATTTATTGTAATGAACAAAAAATCGGTACTCATAGATGCAAACTAAAGATTGACTGTCACTATTTGTTTTTTCTCAAACTTGCCTTCTTGAGTCCCGGAGTTGTGTGATCTTTATTAATTGTGGAAATTTTGATCACATGTCCGAAAAATACATTTAATCATTGTAATCAAATTCTTAATGAGCCTTCTTATTATTGCATCAAAAGTGAAGATTAAGTATCATGTCCATCCCACATTGCTCCAAATTTATGCGTGTAAATGTAAATTGCAGTAGTTTGAAGTTATATATAATTTTAAAATGTTTTTTTCTCATTATTGTATTTTTATAGATTTAAAACTGATCAAGATGCGTATTGAGAAAAAAAATCGATTGGATATGAGTGATGAAGAATATGTGGATGAACGAGAGGTAAACAAGAAGTTGATTTTTAAAGAGATGGTGCATGCTCCTGAAGTTGGAATGTATTTTGATTCATTGGGCAACCTTTTTTAGTGCTATAAAGAATATGGAAAACAAGAAGTATCTGGAATTATAAGACAATCGTTACGATCACAAGGGAATTTAAAATTTGTTTTCATCTCATGTTCTCGAGCAGGAAATTTGAGATCTCAAAAACAAAATTGCCTCAATCCTAATCCATTGACGAAGAGCGGATGCAAAGCTAAAATCAATAGTTCCGTATTTAGTGATGGAAAGTGCAAGATTAATTTTATTATACTTGAGCACAATCATGGTTTGAGTCCACAAAAATAAAGATTTTACTCATGCAATAGGAAAATTAGTATTGGTGCTCAAAGAAAACTTAAATTGAATGATCAAGCTTGAATTGGTGTGGTAAAGAATTATCAATCATTTGTAGTGGAAGTTGGGGTCATGATAATGTCTTCTCTTTGGGAAAAGATTGTAGAAATTATATTGATAAGAGAAGAAGATTAAGACTTGGTATCGGAGATGCTGAAGCAATTCATAATTATTTTGTTCAGATGCAAGCAAATAATTCAAGTTCTTTTACATGATGGACATACATGACAATGCTCAAATTATAAACTTATTTTGGGCTAATGCAAGGAGTCCATGCATATGAAGAATTGACAATATGGTTACATTTGATACAACCTACTTGACAAATAAGTATGAAGTGCCCATTGCACTTTTTGTGGGTGTGAACCACCATGGACACTCAATTTTATTTGGATGTGGATTACTATCGAAAGAGGACATTACAACATTCATTTGGTTGCTTCATACTTGGCAAGCATGTAGTCGGACGTTTATTGAGTGCCATAATTACAGATCAAGATAAAGAAATGCAGAAAGCAGTTGAGATTGTGTTTCTTAACATTCCTCATCGTTGGTGTCTATGGCATATAATGAAAAAGGTACTAGAAAATTTAAGGGGATATAAGATGTACGGAAAAAAAAATGCCTTGCATAATGCTATTTATGAATCTTTGGAGAAAGAAGAATTTGAAGGAAAATAGGAGCATTTCATTAGTGAGTTCAATCTTTGTGAAAATGTGTGGTTTGGTAATTTGTATAAAGAAAGGTATCGCTGGATTCTTACGTTTGTAAAGGATACATTTTGGGTTGGTATGTCACTACACGATGAAGCGAGAGTATAAATGCATTCTTTGATGATTACATAAACTCAAAGACAACATTGAGACAATTTGTAATGCAATTTGTTAATGCTTTAAGAAGCAAGATTGAAAAGGAAACTCGTGAAGATTTTTCAATCTTTTGCTACAACGATTCCATGAGTTACACATTACGAAATAGAAAAGCAATTTCAAATTGTGTACAATAATTCAAAGTTCAGAGAATTTCAAAAAGAGTTGTCAGGTAAATTATATTGTGAAGTTTCTTGTGTATATGAGGAAAATGGGTTATTTGATATGGTTGAGGATATGTTGGTCGGAGATAGACATAAATAAGTTCATTTCAAAGTTTGTTGCATGAAGACGAAAAAGGGCTTAACTGTGCTTGTCAATTGTTTGGATTTAGAGGGATCTTATTCAAGCATATTTTATTGGTCCCTTTAAAACCAGGTAAGCAAAAAGTTCCAGAACAATATATCTTGGCACGTTGGAGAAATGATTTAAAAAGAACTCACACAAAGGTGAAATTCACTTATGTTGATTGGAAATGTGAAATTAAGGCTCAGTTTTGATAAGAACTGTGCTTTATTGTGCAATATGATGGACATATTTCAATCAATAATAAGTAAGAATGAATCAACTTTGAAGAGTTGTTCTTTGCCAATTACTAATGCTTACGGTGAGTTATGTACAACTTCCGGTGAAAGCAATGGACTTTGTAGTCCTCTAGCTATTCGAACACATGGGCATCCACCTAAGAACAGAAAGGTCTCCAACATAGAAAAGTTTGTTTCCAAGAAGAAAAAGTGTGAAGACAAAAATGAAAGAAACAAGTATAAAAAATAGAGGTACACGATTACATATGATTATTCAAATTTATTAAATAATTATAATTTACATATGAAAGTAATTATAATTTTTATTTACCTTCAGTCTTAAAGCAAAAATTGAACAGGATGCTTGCTTGCTAGTTGGAGTTAGCACACAAGAAAGTACAAGTATCGAGGTAATTTTTAATATTATTCTTAGTCTTCAAATTTTATATTTTTGTTGATATTATATGGTTCAAGTAATGGACAACGATGACCAATAGAGTGAAGGCAACTCCCGCTAAATCAGATAACATCTGCTATGATAGGGAGACTACTGTAATGCTAGCTTGACCATTGCTATGCTTGTTTGACTACCTTTATGATAGCTCGACTATCGTTATGCTAGCTTACCGTTGATATGCTTGTTTGATCACCGCTATGATAGACCGACTATCGCTATGCTAGCTTGACTACTGCTATGTCGGCTTGACTGCTGCTGTGCTAGGCTGATCATTAGTGCCCAAACCGCCCGGACATCCTTGAAACTGACTTAAAATCGTTTGAAGGTTATCATCGAGTCCACAATTTAATTTGTAGAAGGAGGTTGTTAACTTAGCAAGTGGGTGAAAATCGTCTATTAAATAGGAGTTCAGCATTGGACCCGTAGATAAACCGCCTAGCAGTTACACGATGCTAGACACTTATAAATACCTTATAAGTGTGCCATCTAGGCTCTTTCTCTTTTTTTTTCCTCCCGAAAAAAGAAAAAACATAATTTTCTAGGTATTCTTTTACTGTTCTTAAGATCATTCATTTACAAACAATCACTAATTCACGTCGGGGTAAAACGGGGAAGGAAGCCCCAACCTCTTTTTTGTAGGTTCATCGGTGTAGCAAAAGAGACACCTATTCTGTCCAAGAATTTAGAGGGTCATAGCTTAACTATTTCATTGGCGTCGTCTGTGGAAACCACTAAACATAGAAGTTATGTAGAAAGACGAACCATGAGTAATATTTGGTTTAAACTATTGTAGAGTCAGAATCCGTCGCCCGGGGTCAATATTTGCCGCTGCAACCTCAATATGTAACACATAGTCGATTTAGCATGTTGGAGACCTAGTTGGCCACAATGATAACTCTCTTAAAAAGTAGTCACAAAGAGTGGCAGGTCCATCCCGTTGTCCACCAAAAGTTTCACCATAAGATACACGTGTACATCTGCCACAAGAGGTTTAAATGGCTATCCTATCGGTTATTCAGGAAATGATTGCAGACCAAAGGTCCTATAAAGTTTCACATCCGCAGTTTTCACATCCTACGTCGGACTTGGAACACATGATGGAAGAAATGATGGCCTAGAAGATTGATGATGCATTGGCAAGGAGGAAAGATAGGTGAGGCAAATGGTTTTGGAGGAAGACCCCTTCGTTCCAAGAATGACGGTAGTCCACCTACCAAAAGGTTTCTAACAACCGATGATAGAGGCGTATGATGAAGTTACAGATCCCCTCGATCATCTACGTACCTTTCTTTGATCTAAAGAGATTGTATGTGGCCTTGGATACTGTAATGTATCGATCTTTTCCCCAGCACTAAGAAGGAAGGCAATAGGTTGGGTGGCTACTCTCGATCTATCAAGATTTTTGATGAGTTCTCCAGGAGTTTCGTAGCCTACTTCTTGAGTAGCAAGAGGAAAAGAAGACTGTCATTGGATTTATGCAAGTTGTCCAAGAAAAAGATGAGCCCTTGCAAGATTATTTGGTTAGATTTAGTTGGGATACACTTGGCATAAGGGATCTTTAGATGTCGCTAGTGGTGACCACACATTGAATGAAACCCGAAACGAGCTTTTAAGATGTCACTCTCAAAAAATCCCCTGGAGTCAATGCATGATTTGTTGAAAATGGAAGACAAGTACGTAGATGTTGAGGAAGCAAAGAAGGTTACGAAAAACCATAAAGAAGGGCAGAAGCCATAAACTTACAAGCAAAAATTACATGATGAGAGATGATCTGCTGATAGGAACAAGCTGAAAAATGAGCACATGAACAAAGGGTGTGCGCATGATCGGTCAATCAAGCAAAGGCGAGAGGAAGTTAAGGCCTTTACTCCTTTAAACACTTTGTGAGCTAAGGTATTAATGGAAATTTGAGATATTAAAGAGCTTGGTTGGCCAAAACCAATGGTAGCGTTCGCCATCAAGAGAAACAAGAGCATGTATTACCACTTCCATAGAGATCATTGGCATGACACGGAAGAAAGCATCCATTTAAATGAGGGAATCGAGCGCCTCTTGAAGCGGGGGCTCCTGTCTTAGTATATAAGAATGATCGAGGCTTGCAGAAGGTTGATGACCACCCACCACTTAGGGCCGATGTGATAAATGTGATCATTAGAGGGGTTGTAGGAGATGGGGATACAAATCCAACTAGAAAAAGATATGCTAACACAGTGGGGGTTTCCTCCATTCAGAAGAATGGCAAGGTTCAATCAAAGTATCACTTTTAGTGAGGAAGATTTAATCTGCATGGCAACCCCCCATGATGATGCTTTGGTGATCGTCAGTGATATAACAGATTTTGATGTCAAAAGAGAGTTGATCCATGGCGGTAGTGCGGCAAATGTCCTAACTTGGAAGCATTTGTGGGATTGAGAATTTTCTCGAAAAGATTGAAAGCAGTATCCATCCCCTCCAAGAATACAGAGGGGCCACTGTTATACCAAAAGGAGTTGTGGAACTTTTGGTGACATTGGGCACTTACCCTACAATCTTGGTAAACTTTCTGGTTCTCAATACCCCTATGGCATATAATGCAATCTATGTTCGACCTTTGCTAAATGTTGTTGGTACTATTCATTCTACTTATCACCATGTTATGAAATTTCCAACTAGTCCTGGTGTTAGGTGTGTGAAGGCAACCAACAATCTTCGAAAAAGTGCTATGTTCATAGTATACAAGCTAAGGGATCTCCACCAGTTATGATGTTGGATCTTGAGCCACCAAGGGGATGAATCGAGCCTCTTAACATGACAAAAAAAAATTGAATGGCACAAGGATGTGAATTCAGCATTGGTAAAGTGTTTTATCTGACAATTTGGATGTTTTCGAATGGAGCCTAAATTATATTCCAGGGATCGACTCATCAGTCGTTCAACATCGTCTTGGCATTTCATCAAGGGCTAAGCCGGTAAAGTAGAAGAAAAGAACCTTGCCACAAAATGACAGGCTACGACAAAGGTAGAAGTTGAAAAAAATACTATATGCAAGGTTCATTAGGAAAGTACAGTATCCCAAATGGTTGATGAATGTCGTCCTTGTGAAAAAATTGAATGGAAAATGGCTCATGTTAGTGATTACAATAGGCTGAACAAAGTGTGTCCGAAAGACTCGTACCCACTACTCAGAATAGATCACTTGGTAGATGCCATGTTTGGTCACGAACGATTAAGTTTTATGGTTGTCTTTCCTAGGTACAATCAAATCTCCATGGTTGAGTCAGACCAGGAGAAAACATCTTTCATAATTGACTCTGAGACGTATGTTATATAGTTATGGCATTCGATTTGAAAAATGCCAGAGCAACTTATTAGAGAATGGAGAATAAGGTCTTCAGAGACCTAATTGGGAAATGTTATAGAAGCTTATGTCGATGATATAGTCGTCAAGAGTACCAAAGCTAACAATCATGTGATCGATTTATAGAAAATATTTGACGTCGCTTGACGAAAAAGACTAAAATTCAATCCCGAGAAATGTGATTTTGGTATAATGGGTGGAATGTTTTTGGGTTTTATGATAACACATAGAGGTATTGAAGTAAACATGGATAAGATCGAGCTATTCTAGAAATGAAAAGTCCTAAAAATAAAAAGGAAGTCCAAAGGCAAATAGGACGGGTAGAGGCGTTAAATTGTTTCATGAGTCAAGCAGCAGATAAGTGCTACCGCTTCTTAAAAGCAATTGGGGGCTCTACCAACTTTGAATAGACCAAAGAGTGTGAGAAGTCTTTTGAATCCTTGAAGCAATCACTATAGTAGCCACTGATCTTGACTAGGCCATGTGTAAAGGACGTGTTATGTTTATACTTGGCTGTATCATAGCTTGCAGTCAGTACATTATTGGTGAAGGAATTTTCAAAGATATAGAAGCTAGTCTACTATGTCAGTCAAGTGTTGAGAGACACAGAAAACACTATATAGCCTTGCAGAGCAATTGGTGTTTGCATTAATTGTGGCAGTCGGAAAGTTAAGGTCATACTTCCAGTCTCACATAATATAAGTCATGATGGATCAACCCTTCAAGAGATTTTGCATCGAACTGAAACTTCTAGGAGGATGTTAAAGTAGGCGTCGAGTTAAGTGAATTTGACATTGAGTTTAAGGAAAGGATGGCTATAAAGCGCAAGCTTTAGCGGACTTCACCGCAGGGCTTACAACCCTGCTTGACCATCCCATACAATAGGAGGTTGGAAAATCTTTGTGGACGAGTCTTCACACAGTGAAAGATCCGGAGCAGGCATCATTATGATAGGACCGAAATGTGAAAAGTTGGAGTATTCATTGCATTCGAGTTCCCAACAACAAATAATGATGCTGAGTATGAGGCACTAATCACAAGCCTGAGCTTGGCAGCCAGACTTGGGCTGTCATCAGTAGAAATTTACAGTGACTCTCATCTGATAGTTGGACAAGTGGCAGGAGAATTTGAAGCAAGGGATGGGAAAATGGCAGCTTATTTGATGAAAGTTATGGACCTGCAAATAGGATTTGCAAGTTTCAAGATAACCAAAGTCCCCCGTGGAGATAATGAACGAGCAGAAGCTTTGTTTAATCTTGCATCTGCAAACCCAAAAAATCTACCTAGCACGACAAATGTACAAGTCATGTGACAGTCGAGCATTCTGCACATAGTCGACGTAGCAAACATAGAGCATGAGAAAAGTTAGATAGACCTATTGATTGATTATCTTGTGAAAGATAAATTGCCAAAGATGTATCTGAGGCGAGGAGACTGAAAATTCGAATAGCCTTGTTAACATTTATCTATGGACGGCTCTACAAAAAAGGTTTCACCGTGTTTACTTAAGGTGCTTGTGCCCAACTGAGGCACATGAAGGTTATTCAACATGCGGAAATTTGTAGCAATCATCATGGGATGGATATCCATATATTAAAAGCTCTGCGACATGGGTACTATTGGCCTAGAATGAAGTAGGATGCCAAAGAGTTGGTGAGAAAGTGTAATGCATGTCAACATCATAGGAATTTGATTTATATTCCATCGAGCAACAGTCAATCATTTTTGGTGTATACCCTTTCTTTAACGAATGATGGATATTTTGAGGCTTTTGTCTATGGCCAGAGGGGTTCTTGCTAGTAGCCATTGATTATTTTGAGGAAGTTCTTGCTAGTAGCCATTGATTATTTTACCAAATGGGTCGAGGCGAAACCTACTACAATGAACATTATATGTTGGTTTGGCATATTGAAAGTCCTCATAACCAACAATGGCAGACAATTTGACAATCACGGCTTCAAGACTTTCTTTGTAAGTTATCACATAGACCACATACTCACTTTCGTTGCTCACCCCCAGTTTAATGGGCAAGTGGAAGTAAAAAATCGAGCGATATTATGGGATTTACAAACGAGATTGGAAAATGAAAAAGGGCTTTGAGCAGACAAATTGCCTAATGTGTTGTGGGCATATCACACGACCCCGTGAGAACTAATAAGAGAAACACCTTTCAAGTTATCTTGAGGAATGGAAGCCGTTGTCCTAGTGGAAATCCTAAGTGAAACTGACAGGATGAAAGCCAAAAAGCTTGACATCGTGGAACTTAACCTACTTGAGGGGTTGAGACAGAAAATAACTATAAGGATGGCTGCTTTAAGAGAAGGGTCGCCCGAATACTTTAATCAAATGATGAGACCAAATGTTTTTCAGTTAGGAGATTTTGTACTTTAGGAGGCAGCAACCATGAGGCATCCTCTATCTAAGCTCGGGCCACATTGGGAAGGACAATTAGGTGATTCCCGCCCTTGGAAAAAGGGCTTATAGCCTAAAGGAGTTGAAAGAAAAACACTTGGCAGGTCGTGGAATACCGAGAATCTCAAGAATTACTATCAATAGATCAATATGCAGAGATTTCAAATCACATGATGTTATTTGTAAATATAGTCGTTATGATGTTTTATTAGTTTTCCTAATGTAATGATTAATTTTTCTTGTAAATATAGTCGCTAGGATCTTTTATTAGTTTCCTTAATATAATGCCTGGTATAGGCACACTCTATTGTAATCATTTTATGAAAGGCCTAGGTGGCGACAGATGTTGAGGAAATTAAAGAAAGGCTAGCCTAGCTAGGATGTCTTGGTGTGCCTATTGAGTTCCCAAATCCAGGTGTTACATTAAAACCTACAAGCATACAGAATCGTTGTCTAAGTAATAAGATTTCTGAGTTAAGAGTATCGTTTTCATGAGAAAAATTATGTAATGTGTAGTTCAATAGCTGCTATTAAATTCAAAATGTGATGACATCAAAAGAGTTGTGATTTGTTTGTTATTTATTCTAATTCTACTCTAAGAAAGTGATAATAAATGATTAATTAATCTAATGTGGATGTTTATGTTGGATTCATGTATCCCCTATTTTCATCTATTTCAATTCATATATTATTGACAATCGATAAAGCTAATATATGGTAAATGTTGTTTCACAAGATATACAAACCTATGACTGACACGAGACGATCTTATTCCTAGTCCAAATTCATATGAATGACATGCATTTAGTTTAGATTATCATAAAATTGCATGTGTGAAAGAGATTATTCGTAATTCTAACTACACATGTTGATTTTACCGAATTCTATACTTATTGTGAATATTTCTACACTACAATATGTTAACTATTCAATTGATGGCCAAACAACCAAATAGTGCAATAAGTATGTAAAATCAATCAAACAACCCAAGAATCTCCTAAATTAATGTCGTGAATATATAAATGAAAATAGGGCTCAAACACTCATTCAATACAATTGAAAAACTACCCTAACATGTCAAGAATTAAATTACAAAAGAACAATTGGAAAATCATCACGCAGAAAGAAGAAATAATGAAGTATGAATTTTTCACGTTCTTGATGTGAATCCTGAATTCAGATGAAGAATCTTCATTATCCTGTACAATTCGCCTTGATTCTATGTTGTTAGCCTTGTTCTTTGCCTCGACAATTGGTTAGAGTCAATGATTTTTTTAGGTCTAAGGAGATTTTTTCACATTCTAGACGAATTCTAGGTCATAAATGGTGTAAATATATCATACTAAAATTTACCGAAACAAGAAAAATGAAAGAATATATTTCCTAGCCGGAAAGCTATGTGTACGCATAGTATAAATTGAATGTACGCATAATAGAATGATTTTAGTTTCAGTAGACCTATAATGGAATCTCGTGTACATGACTTCACATTTTGGGGCCAATTGTGCAAATTGGTCCCTAACTTTTTCGCAATGCATTTTTTTTTTATCCTTTTCACTTGTGATTTGGTCCCTTTGGCTTTCGAATATCTCCAATCAAATCCTTAGCCTCGTCAATATTAAATTTATCACCCGTCTCATCTATGAATCGTTTGCAATTTAAACCCAACTTTTGGATTTCACCATTTTTCCTCTATTTTTGCATTCTTTTCTCTAATTCTTCATCAAACATCGAGTCTTACCTGCAAAACACAATATAACACAAATAAGATCACAATTCATCCAAAAAATAACAAGATATCATTATTTAGGACTCTAAATAAGTGTAGAAACTACACTTATCACCAAGCAAGGCATATGTCAGTGCTAGAACTTGAATTGTGATTAATTGGATCGTGTGCTGGTCTCAAGGTTGCTTGAGGGATAGCGGTGAGTGATAAAGCCAAAAAATTGGTTAGCTCAAAATCGCTCTATGGTTTGGAGATGAGCTTTCGAAATAAAAAAAAAAAGGTTAAAGTCTCAATCACTAGACCTCCTACTATGCATTCCTAGATCGTAGACACATGCGGTGAGCAACAAAACCAAAAAAAAAAAAAAAAAAAGTTGGTTAGCTCGAAATCCGCTACCGTCTAGTGGTGAGCCTTTATAACAAAAAAATGGCTAAGGTTTAAAATCACTCTCTCTATACTCCGAATTTCTTGACGAAAAACGGAGAGCAACAAAAACCAAAGAAATTGGTTAGCTGAAATCGTTGTGTGGTAGAACGTGAGCTTTCAAGACCAAAGAATGGTTAAGTCCTGTGAACAATAGACGATCTAACCTCTATACATTTTAAGAGTAATTTTGATATGCATGTGCTCGTGTGATGGTTCGTCTANAGAGCAACAAAAACCAAAGAAATTGGTTAGCTGAAATCGTTGTGTGGTAGAACGTGAGCTTTCAAGACCAAAGAATGGTTAAGTCCTGTGAACAATAGACGATCTAACCTCTATACATTTTAAGAGTAATTTTGATATGCATGTGCTCGTGTGATGGTTCGTCTAACCAAATAAAGAGGAGAATGGGAAGAAAATCAAACGCATGTCAAACCAGAGCCATTTTCTAAAAGAGAAATCAACCACAGTAGATGCAAACAAATAATCAAAAAACTAAGTCACTCAGCATGCGAGATTCCTCCACTTCTTCTCTGTGGCATGCTGGTGTGTCCAAATATCTTGGTCTGCTTACCTGCCTTTTCTTTATCTCTACGTTGCAACAGAAATTGATCATAGTCGGAAGGATCCAGGATGGATGCTCAGCAGCCACCCATTCTTTAGTGAGCAATAGAGGCAGCTATCGTTTTTGTCCCATATTCTTTCATGTCCTTAATATACTCTGAAGAAGTCTTGTATCGATCTATTGCATAATCTGAGCACGGGCCAAGGAGGAGCTCAAGCTATTAATTTTCCTTTCTTGATCACCAATCCAAGACTCTATCTCCTTATTGCGGGCCTTCGCGACATTGAAAGTCTTCTTTAATCCTGAATTGTTCCTCTTGAAATTGCTTGCTTCCTTATCCTTGTCCTCTTCAAGAGCTTTTAACTCAGCCATTGAAAGCGGCTCGCCCCAACAAGAGAGGTTTGCATGGTCAAAACCTGTCAGGCGAATAAGAAAAACAAAATACAAATGTCACGTGAACTCAGAGGTATGAATATAAACAAAAATGAAGAAGTAGAGCAAGAAGAATACCCTTCCGTTGTAAACTGTCGGTCCCTCTCCACATAATCTACTCAGTGTCTAGTTTAAAGCTCTAGCATGATTAGACATGATGAAAGCATCGACCATATTTACTTCACGCTCGTCTATAGTAAGAGGAAATCTAAGATCTGGAAGTGGAGAATCATCGTTCTCAAAACTGACTTGTCAGGACTCAAGCTGCCCCCTCCAACTTTATGCAGTGGGATGGCTCCCGAGGGCTCCTCCAATGACTGAGGAGATCTCCGATCAGTGCCTTTTCCTTTTCTCTTGCCCGTGACCTTTTTTTTAGGAGGGAAGGGAATAACCCCTCATCACTCTCAGGCTCAGGTAGTGAGCTCAAAACTCTTTCCAAGTCAAAGTCCATATCTATATTCACCCAGCCAAGCTAATCAGGCACAAAGGCTAACAATTGAAGATACACACAGTATGAAAATAAGAGCTATTAAAAAGGTCCTACCAATAGGTCGATCGATTCCCACTGTCAACGTTTTCCTCATTGTTAAGACTTGAGATAGAAGGGATGCGAGAGTTGGTAAGCGAGTTGGTTGTTGAATTTGAGAATTCAAACGAGGAGTAGGTTTAACATGGCTATTGAAAAGGCAAATTTGTGGAATCGTCCAATAAGTATTGAATGGAAATTAGCTTTCGAAAGGTACGAAGAAAAACGTGATTTCCATCCACTATTAGAATTTCTATACTTAGGAATAGGAAGAGAAACCCTGGTAGTGAAGTAGACAAATGCGTTGTACTGGGGTAAATTGAGCAACTTGAACACACAAACCTAAATAACTCGATGGATGGTGCAATTTTTTCACTAAGACGGAGTACAAGAAGTATAGTGCTTTCCTCCATACATTGGAATTCATCTGACTCGGGGTAAGATGGAATTCGTTGAAGATTGAGATAAAGAAATGATGAAGAGGAAACCTCAAACCTCCGTAAAAACAATCTTCGCACTCAGCAATCTCGCGAGGATCTAACCCGAGAAGCTTTTCTTAGGGCCTAGAGCCTATAGATACATAATCGCATGTACCTATCAAGTAGTTGGTCCAATTTGGTTGGACAATTATAAGAACTAGGTTCTTTTGGGATATCAAGAACTATCACATTGCACGTTAGGTCCCTCCAATTTCAATGTTATAATTTGGAGACTTGAAAGAACCGATATGATTTTTGGGGGAACATGGAACAAAAACGACAGGGTCGAAAAAATTAGGACGATTATCAACGGTTTGGGAAGAACGATCGGCCACGAGGGGTCGATCAACCCCAACAGTGAAACTGGTCGGCTGACCAGCCAAGGGGCTGCCTTCTCTCTCACTTTCATATTCACTCTCACCCCCACTAGACGTCCATTAATCTTGAATCTTCTTGGCTAGAAGATGATGAGGAAGATAGAATACATTGGAAAGTAATGACAAACTACTAGAATTTTAAGAAAAATGAGAATGGAAGAGGATGTTACCTTTAGAATAAAGGAGGATAGGGTTTGCAAAGAGGAGAAGCTGTGAAGAAAAATGAGACTCTTTTCCCTGTATATAGAAAACTTTAGGGCTGCCAAAAGCCCAAGCCCATGAGTTGACCTACTTATTAATTATCACTTTTACAAAATTCTCTCCTTCATGATATAGTTGAACGAAATTCCCTACTACTCAATATAGTCTATTCATTTATGTTAGAAAAATATTTGCGACATAAAATTGTGAAAACGCTACCTTTTAACAATAAACATCATTAAGAGGTAAAGGAGCTAGTGATGCTATAGTTCCAAGTAATAGAGAACAATGACCAATCGAGTGAAGGCAACTCCCGCTATGTTAGATAACTTCTGGCATGATAGAGACACCACCGTAATGCTAGCATGATCGTTGCTATGCTTGTTTGATTAGAGCTATGATATCTCGACTATCGCTATGATAGCCTGACCGTCACTATGCTTGTTTGACTACTCCTATGATAGATCGATTATCGCAATGCTAGCCTAACTACCACTATACCGACCTGATTTCTACTGTGCTATGCTGATTATTAGTGCTAAAACTGTCCGGACATCCTTATAACTGATTTAAAACCATTTAACGGTTATCACTAAGTCCACAATTTATTTTGTAGATGGAGGTTAACCACATAGCAAGTGGGTGAAAATCATCTGTTGAGTGGCGTGCAACACTTGACATGTGGATGATAACCGCCTAGCTGTTACACAATGCCAGACACCTATAAATACCTCATAAGCGTGCTAGGCAGGCTCTCTCTCTTTTTCTCCCCAAAAAATATACTTTTTCCGGGTATTCTTTCGATGTTCTTAAATAATCTCTAATTCACATGCCGGAGATAAAACGAGAGACAAAGCCCCAGCCTCTTTTTTTGCAAGTTCATCGGAGTAGCAAAATGCCCAGAAATTCAGGGGGTCGTATCTTAACTTTTTCAATTGTGGTGATATTTTTAAATTTCATGTTTCAATTTATTGAATTTTTGAGCAAAGCATTTACATCTGAACTTTTTCATATCAATGATATGGCGAGATTTGGTCAACATGTACCTTAATTTCAATACTTACCACCTTACAATCTGAGGCCTCCTATTTTTATCAAATTCCTTAGTGAACGCCCAAGGTAAATAAAGATCCTTCTATAATATCATTTGATTATTTTATATGTGTGTTAATGTTTTTTTTTTTTTTTT
>CAIGRQ010284740.1:0-13570 GCA_903798375.1 Fraxinus sp. D2006-0159
AGGTCTGGTAGAGTAGCACTACTCGTTAGTTTTAACTCGATGGTGAACAGGGACGGATGGAGAAGGGGGCTAGCCAGGTCCAGATTCACAACTTCTATTTTTTTTTTGGTACTGGCCCACTTAAGAAATTTAGCCCATTATTCAAAAATCCAATCCAATTCATCTATAACCCAAGCCAACCCAAATATCATTGTTTTAACTCAAATTCTCACTCCATTCTCATTGAAACCGATTCATTCATTCATGATTCAACCCTAAAAATTTTGAAATTGCAATTCCCATTTCCCACAGGTTCGTTTTTCTTCTTGCTGGTATAGTTAATTTAGTAATTTATATTTAGTATTTGACTATTTACTCAAGTTGAATCCGAGTCTCCGACAACCGTCCCTCTTTGGCTGTCTCTCTGATTTTTCTTGCTGCCTAGTTGCTGATTTTTTTCTTAGTTGATTGTTTCATGATTTCATTGTTTGCTTCCAGTTCCGGTGATTGTCAGAAGAAGAAGGAGAGAGAAAAGAAGAGCTGCAGATTGAAGAAGTACAAGTATCAAAGCAGCAGCCTCCAAGGAGAAGCAGCAAGCCCGGAAAGACAGGTAAAGGAATTGAATTGGTACTTGCTTTTTTTGTTGTGGTAGAAATTAGAAACTCCTATTCTGCCCATTTTGTGAATCCCCTATTCTGGTAAAGGAATTGGAAATTTGAATTGGTAAATGAATGCCATATTCTGCCACCTAAACTGGATGAATAGGCAAATAGCCCTACTCCTAGTTGTTCTATCACTCTATGTTCAGATGTTAAATAGGAATAGGAATATATGATACAATAATTTTGGGCAGGAATAGTAATGTGTTCTATATAAATTCTATTATTGTGGACAAGAATAGGAAAAATATATTATTTTGATTTTTGAACGGCTCTCAGGAACCTTTTCATTTATTCATTCTACTATTTTCAACCTTAACAAATGGAAACTCAACCTTCATTAAAGAGAATAAAGACGATATTTTCTTTCTTTAAAAAGACGGGACGATCTACCGAAAGTATATGTTCTTTAATGAATTTTTTTAGTACATGTAAATTTTACTACATTGGCTTTGTTAAGTACTTTCAGCCCCCCTACAAAAAATCCTAGATCCGTCCTTGATGGTGAATCCCAAGGCATGGCGAATCATTCCAAGACCCTTACTGGAGACTGTCCTCAACAACCACGCGCAGCACCACCGCGTTCCTCAGCCCCTCATTCTTCACGGCCCCCGCGGTGTCGGCAAAACCACCCTTATTCTCGAACGTAAGAACCCACCCAATCTCTATATTTGTATACTAAATTGTAGTAATTGGAGACTATCCTTTATCTGCGTGGAATATGCAACAGAGAGAGGCTCGTGAACTTTGATTTTGAATGTACTTGAAAAAATGCCATTGTTTAGGAAGTTTATGCACAAAATAAAATAATTTTGAGCACTTCCATCTAAATAAATTTTAATAGAATTCATTTTTTGGTCAGATGAATAGTGGCTTAATTTTTAAGTTTTTCTGAACTTAGGCTTCTAGTTATTAATCAATAGTGCGTTTTATTTGATGTTTGTCTGTTTATAATATTCTTAGGGTCCGTTTGATTGTAAATGTGAAAAATGGGTGGAAAGAAAATGAATTCCAGGGAATTGAATTGCTTAGAAATTGTTTTACTGGGAATTGTCATTAATTGTGTTTGATTGGTATAATTTTCCACCTGAAAAATGTTGAAAGTTTGGTATCCGTTTTTCATGGAAATTGTCCATTAAAGTGATAATTTTTTCTGCCATTGGTCTAGAAATTGTTCCAATTGCCAAAAAAAAAATCTGAAATTTTTTTTTACCATACCAAATATCATTCGTTTGGCTTTGTTATACATAAAAATTGTCAATAAAATTGAGAAATTTTTTTACCATTGTGTCTAAATTTTTTTCTAGTTGCCAAAAAAAAAAAAAAGGCTGGAAAATGAAAAACCAACCAAATCACAAAAAAACAAATTCTACTCACGCATGGAAAATGGGCACGTGAGTGGGCTTGGTTGAAAACTAATTCTATGCAAAAAGTTGTGTATCAAACACAACAAAAAGGTGGAAAGGGAAAACCCTTTCCATTTTCTAGGGAAAAAGTGGTGTATCAAACACACCCTTAGTATAATTGTGTATATCTGCTCCAAGGTTTCAACTTTAATTCAAGCTTATTTGTCTATTTGCACTTTTATTGATTTGATATAATTTAATTATATCTATCTATATCATGTATTATGATGGACTGTGGTTGTGATAGCTTCATTGTGATTGCTGTAATCCATACTTGATATGCTATAGAATTTGTTTGGTTTGGAGGGCTTTACATTCTTTATACTTGTTATACTTTCTTGATTTAATAGAGAGAAATTTGCTTATCACCTTCCATTGCCAATTCAATGAGACTGAAATGATGGCTTTCACAAGTGAAAGATAAATCCTGTGAACCACAATCTTATATGGATTTACTTCTCCTCTTTACAGGTCTACTTGGAAAATGGAACTCAGATCCTCATATTACTGGCTACGTGGACTTTGCAGAGTCGATAAAGGAGTACCATCCAAAGCATGGCCACTCGTATCCATGGACCTCGTGGATCACTTGCCCACCGCCTCAACTGGCCACTCTGAAAAATCAGCTTGAAAACTGCCTTGAATCCATGGCTCAAAAGGCCATCAAACTTGGCTCCATTAGCTCCCACCAAATATTCACTACTCTCACCAAATGGCACAGTCCTGTCACTGCCCTCAACAAAATTCTAAATACTGAAAGTAATTTTGTAGAACCCAGAATGTCTGTAGTTAATAATAATAGAAACAAGGCTTCCACATTGAATTTATGGGACAAGGCGGTTTTTAGATTATCAGCTGGACTGAATGAACACGAGTTAGATGGGATCTTGAATAAGAGGGTGAGTGTGGAGGAGGGATCATATTATAGAGACGCCATGGCGGCGCTGAAGTTGGCCAAGGAGGTGATTGGAATTCAGGAAAAATGGAGGGGGAATGCAATTCAGCATTTGAACAATAAGGGTGGGTTTTCACGGTCCTTGGCAAATTCGGCTACTGATTGGCCTTGTTTGTTGCTTGAACTGCTGTCTTCAGCTGCTGAAATGGACTATTTTCAGGTAATTTAGGTGAAGTATTTGAGCTTTAACTTCATGATTTAGTATTTAATATATCAAATTGTATTACCCATCCATAGGGTAAATTCAAAGTTTTGATGCAAGGTCAAATGTCTATATAATTGCATGTTAAATGCAAATTCTTACAATTTTGGGTATTTTCTATGTTCTATTGTGGGTTTGTAATCATTTCTTTTAATTAGTTTGCCTTTTATTTTGCCAATTAGGTTCTGATATTTGTTAAAACAAGATAGGTATTTATCTGTCTTTGATATTTATAGATGGGCTTTCAATGCGTATACAAACCCAGGAGCTTATTTTGGACGGTGAAACAAAACTGAGATGCTTTATTTGGATTATAAACTAATGGTTGCACAATGTACGCCACTATGCGATGGTTATTGGTGCTATTTTCTTTGTGTAATGGATTTTTTTTTTTCCTTTTAACTGATTAGCCGAAGCTGGTGATAAACAACATTGAGATTCTGAAGTATGCTGTTTCTATGGATGATACAACAATATGTGGATCCATGTACCATGACAGTCTAATCTGGAGAATAATAGCTTTGGGTGCAAACGAAAGATGTCTTCCAGTTCTTTTTGTAACATCAGATAGGTGATTCCTTTTTACCTTTGGTGTCATCTAATTGGCCCTAGAAATTGTTAATCATGAGATTTTGCTTGGTTTAGCATTTAAATATGCTTTGGATATTTAGCTTTTTTCTTTCCTTTTCACTTTCCCTTTCTTTCTTTGTTGAGGAGAAGGTTCAATATCAATTAGTGGCTGAAATGATGAAATGTACTAAACTAGACAATTAGTGGTAAAATAGAAATCTTTTGCATGATCTTTGAATTGTATGGAAAAATAAAGAAGGGTAAAATAATTTGATATTCCCTCCACCTGATGCAAATGACTTGCGCTTGGACACCTGTAGATCTCTAACTTGATATGTCATATCTCATTTATCCCTGCCACTATCTGGATTCGATTTGTGATAGTATGTTTTTATTTTTCTATGAAATATGTATCTCTGAGTTGCCAAACCCTGGATGTTCTTCTGGAGAGGCATGATTGAAGTGATAGATGTCCAACCAGCAATATTAATGATCTGCTGGACGTGCTCTCTACTTTGTAATGCTTCAGATATACGTATATCCCTGCCGCTATTTCTACTAAATCTGGATCAATTTGTGATAGTTCGTTTTTATTTTTCTGTGAAATACTCCCAAACCATGGACAATCTTCTGGAGAGGGATGATTGAAGTGATAGGCAATAATTACAAGTTTGCTCATCAACTCTGACCATCAGCGAGATTAATGATCTGCTGGTCGTGCCTTCTGCTTTATAATGGTTCAAGCATGTAGCAAATGAGAAAAATATTCTAATCTGTTTTATAATTTTGATGACCTTCCCTTCCCATTTCCTAATTCCAGTTATACTTTATGCTTTTATTTTGCTTGGATGCACTATATTTTAATTGTTACTTTTTAATAATTAGCTTTGGAATTTTAAAGTTTAATATCCTGCAGCTACTATTCATACCGAGCTTTTATGGATTTTGGATTTCCAGATATTTTTATCTCCCGTGAGGTAATACCTGTCTCTCTACCTCGTGCCTGATCTCTCTCTCAGTTTCTCATATTTTTGTGTGGGTTTATTGATACATGCATAGATACATATATATTAATTTCATTCTGAATTAGCATGCCTTTTCCTTCCTTGGGGTTGGGGAAAGGAATTAGGCATTTAATTTGTCCAGAATGATTCTATTAGTTTTGTGTTATATATAGTATTGTGAATCAGTTACAGTTTGGTCTGTGTGCTTTCTGAAATTGCAGACATTTGGATGGACCCCAGCAGAAGCGAAAATGCATATGATTGATGACTATTTTAGTGAATCTGAGGTATAACCAAATTTTATTGTTTTCAAGCGCTTGTGTTCATTCTTTCCACTGTCAACAAATTCCTACAAGGTGGTTGGTCCATTTTGAGAGTTCTTCTCATTGATTTTACTTTCTTCTCATGTCATTTTCGGTTCCTTTTTTTTTTTTGCTGATTCTGAAATTAATGATGCTTATAGGCAATTTTTCCTTTCTCTAATATAATAACTAAGTGTTATTTTGGCCATTTATCACCATTATGTTTGAAACTTTGCTCTCCAAAGAAGCCATGAACCCTTCGTATGTACAACGGAAGATGTCTTGAGAAAACCTAAAATATAATCATTTGAGAATCTAAAATGAAAAATTATTTTGGAAGCAAAATATTTAAATTTTATAAGCTTATTTACCCATTATCATGGGGATGATATAATGATCCTTACATGAACGAATTATAAATGGTCCTTAATTGGTGCAAATCACAAACTCTTACACCTGTACATGCACAAAGACGATAAGTTATACTGACACAGATAATTCATTGTGCTTATTCATTCTACAGTGGACTATGATTGTTGAGGTGTTGGGGCCAAATCCAAGACATCTGTTTGAGGTTTACGCTCTAAAGCTGAGTAATTATTACCATAAGTAAGCAAGCATTGCAGATGAACCAATTTTGGTGATGAATTCTTGCTTGTGCACTACATACTACTGGTTAATGTGTGTATATATAAATGCACGTTTTATGGAATGTTCGTTTTTCCTCCTGTTAACGAGTTATCATTTGTGTTGAGTGTCTTTAGTTTGTTTGAGTACTTTTTAGATGCTTAAATAGCAACAATGAAAAGAGTGATGGTAATGGAAGGGAGGACTAAGATCCCTAGGAATTTCCTTTGGTGAGAAGAAGCAAGTCTGTTGCAGAAACTTTCTAAAGACTCAACACTGGGGAAAAAAAGAACTTGAACTGGAATAGGCCTTCCTTTCAAGAAAAAAAGTTTTCAATAATTAAAACTAATGGAATTGGACAACAGAAAATTATGGAAGTCTATTATATTCCTGATACTGGAAATTGAAGTGAAGCACGTGAATTTTAAACTGACAACTAGATAATGATTCGGTTAAGATTATTATCTTCCACACTCCTTCAGAAAGCTCCTAGGTTGGTACCTTATTAGATTAGGGAGTTTCATAACAACATTTTTGCCACATCTTGTAAAACTATACTGGTTGCTGCCACTTATTATCATAAGTAGTGCATAAACATATTCGTAATTATTTGTTCTAGCATAAATGAAGCCTTTGCATGCAGGGTAATAAATGAGAAAGGCAGTACCTTTGAAGATATTGTGGATGCATATTTAGCAAATTTGCAAGTAAGTTCTCAGTATGCTCGAGCTCTTGATCAAAATTCAGTTGCTTCCCATTCCTTTCTTGACTAGTATTTGATCAGATTTGCATTTTATTTGTTTTTAGTGTTGTTTCTGACATCACTTGCTGTGTTTACTTGGAAAGTTTGTGGGTATGATTTTGATATTCATTCTTATCTCCATTTTTGCTTTTGGATTTGCCTGTGAATTGTGGATTCTTCTAGTGATTTGGAACTTTGTAATGATGCTACTGTTACATAATACAAGGATACTTAAGGTACGGCCCAGACGCCCATATCTGGCCCCTGCATGGGCCGAGCCTTTCTTCAGAAGCTTGTGGCTCACGTGGTTGCTTTTGTTAATATTATTTTAAAATAAAAATAAACCAGAAAATTAAAAAAATTGCACGGTCCTTGATGGCCTGACCCGCCATGGCCCACCTAACACCCTAGTTGAGCCTGATGAGTTCAAAGATACGTGTAGATGTTATATTATTATATCCAATTGAAAGCCAAAGGTTCTGATTTGTATTACATTTCTGGAATAAATGAGGTAGTTAAGTGGAGAAGAGTCTTGAAGCATTCAGACCTGGCAATGGATGGTGATAAGAGCTTCATGTATTTCGAGGTGACTAATAAGAAGCCGATGCTTGTTTGAATAAGCAGGGGAGAGCCAGATAGTAAATTTGACGAACTGAAACTATTTCCCAATATAGACTTGGAAGAGGGAAAAAAAGGTTCAGAAAATTTCTCTGAGCAGGTGCTAGGCATTGATAGAAGATGGTGCACATATGAAGAAAATGAATGAGAAGGAAAAAAAAGAAGCAGAATTGAAGGTCTGGGAGTTGACAGACTGCAAGGTTCTGTCTGTGAATTATGGAAGACAGGGCACAAGCATGAGAAGAACGTGAATACATGTAAAGTGGAAGGAGTGGTGAATGAATGATCAATTTGTATTGAATCTGGCATGTTTTCACTGTTTTGCCTAATTATTCACGGACCAACAGTCCTTGATTTTAATTCTCTTTTATGAAGTAAATTATGCATTGCACTGTATTCCTCTTGCAAATTCTTTGGTTTTTAACCTTGATTAATTCAAATAGAAAGAATCATAATAATTCAACGAACATCACTGGACTGAACTTTAGCTGCCCCCCATATAGACAGCAGTATATGTGACCAAGTTGGCAAGTTCCTTTGATAAACGTGTTTTTGTCCATTGCTTACTTGTAATACCAAAGAGAAAATGTTTTTTACTGACAAAATGTGTTCAAGATAAATTTTTAAATAAATCTAACAACTTAAGCGTATCGTTGAAATAGTTAATATGGTAGACAAAATACTTGGATTCAAGTCTTGTAATCACCTGTTTATTAAAAATTGTTCACGTGTTAGGCTTTGATGTGGAAAAATAAACAAGGCCTACAAGTGAGGGGTGTCCATATTAGAAGGAACAAAGGAAGAAACAAGGGTATACCCCAACAAGTGGAGGTGGCCCCAAGAGAATAAAATTAAGGAAATGACGATTTAGATAGTTGGGGTATGTTACGTATAGAGCTAAATTAACATGGCCTCGAGTGATTGAGAGATTTGATTCATTGGCTTTCTCAGTAGATTTAATGTTGAATTGAACGTAATAGCAAAATAATTCACATTGCCGACTGGCCTGACCCCGAGTTTATTGGGACAAGGCTTAGTTTGTTGTTGATGTTTCTTTATTCGCAGACAAAATGTAAAGCACAATTTTTTGTTTGGTCGAGTTTTTTGGGTCTTTATTTGTTCTGTACCGCAGGTAAATGTCGTTAATCCCGCCATGGATGAAGCATTGCTGCTCCTGCAAAAGTTTGCTATTGATGCACACGGTGGAAAAATCTCGAAAGATAGATTACGATTTGGGGCTCCCTGGAGGCATCCTCCGAAATCAGATAATCTTCATTTATGGGCTAAAGTTCAGCTAATGGACTTTGTTCAGTCTTTAGTCAATGCAGAATTTGGGGTAATTCAATCCTTTACATGTTTTTGTACTTGCTTTCCATGAGGAAAATGTTGCACAAACAAATATGTTAGCTTTAATTCTATAGTATATTTGCCAAATTTCTTATTCAAAATCCTCTGCCTTTAATATTCAATATACTCGTATGATTCTGCAAAAATATGAAATAACTACTGCCTTCATATATGCAATTCTCATATTTAGTGAAGTCCTCATCCACTAACTTGTCTAGTCAGCTCTTTTCTCATGTGCAGTTCTTGTCCTAATATTTACTCATGGTCATTGAGTAGAACCCTTGACCCAGATGACACAACCTTGCCTGGTGTTATTTACTTTTTAGGCTAATTTTGCTCATCAACTTGAACCTTTTGCTTGGTTAATGCAGGTTAACTATCTTGGTGATTGTAGTCTTGAGATTTTTGATGATCCTTCAGCCACTGCGCTGCTCGAGGTACCTAAGTTTCATTAATTTATCTTTTAGATCATAACATTATACTTAAGTACTTAGCTATTGAGTTGGACTTTTTAGCTGGTTGGTAGTCCATAGCCTTTTCTAGTCGTACAAAAGAAATTTTAGGTCTTTACAAGATTCGATTGTAAAAAAAATTTCTAGGACTTTGTTGATGTTGCATATTAGGAACTCTACTCCGGAGGCTAAAATGTAAAGCCAGAAACCTGTGACTATAAGATATATAGAAGTTATTAAGAAGATCATGGATCACAGACATTAGAAACGTTGTTTTCTCCTGAACATAATAAGTGTACTTTATTTGCATCTTGGTTCAAGTCAGATGGAAATCTTCATGAATGGTATTTCTATTGCCATATTTCTTAGGTTGGTTTACTGTATGCCCAACGGGATCCATCCTTTATTCGCCCCATATCTCGTGGTATTCAGAGATGCTTTGTGAGATGGTAAGGAACGCCGAGGTTGGAATTTATTTAAAATGAAAAAAGTAAATGTCGTGTGGCATGTGCTAACTTTTAGTAAGTGCTTCAGGCTTGTTCAAGAGCAGATGCGACTGAGTTTCAAAAACTCCCTTCAGTATCGGTGGCAGTGTTTTATTCGGGGTCGCAGCTATCGTCATTTGATGTTAGAAGCTGGGTACGACAAATAGCGGATGGCGGTATGTTCAAATATTATTTGTTGGTAAAATATTTCGTGCTACAAGGAGGTTAACGGTAATAATGTTTCAATCTAAGAATTCTTATCCTGCACAACTATAGGCTGGAGCTTAGATTTCCTTTTACTAGTTTTGACCTGTGATTGGTGAGAAGTTTTTTCTTTAGAGATGTCAGATGTATGTTTAGAGATTGCGCACTTAAAATTCAATTATCTATCGAAGCTTAGGACATTGAGGAATTCAATGTTTCTTGCACTTCGTGTATAACTTTAGATCATAGTTATTAGACCCAATCCGGTAGTCGACCTGGAAAAATCATCTAGTCACCGGGTCAGTGGTTCAACCGACGGGCATTGTTATACCGTATTTTTAATTAAAATATATTTTTGCAACGAAAACAAAAACCATTATGTTAAATCTAATATATATATTTCACCCACATTATATTACAAGGGATCATTATTTTCCAAAATGTTCAAGGGAAGGAATTATCATGCTGGACACCCAGATTCGAATCACTGGCGGGACATATTGAAATAAAATTTTGCACCGCCCTTTATTAAAAAAAAAACCGGTTCAAATATTGAACCATTTGGTTTGTATCTTAAACCCGCTTGAACCAGCTGGTTATTGAATGTTCAACCGGTTCCTTGGCTTATTTGACCAACTAATGTACCTGGACCGGACCACTATCCGGTTTGATGATTTCCGGTCTGAATCGGCCGGTCCGGTCCAGTCCGGTTTTAATAACTACAATGCATGTGTAATTAAGAAGTGATTGGTGGCTTAGTCCTTTTGGTGATTGACAAATAATTATAGTAGTGGCAATATCTTTTATCAATCAGTTCAAGATTTATGAGACTCCTGGCTTGGTGGGTACTAATGGTATTTTCTGCAAGTACACTGGACTATTTTCTGTTTTTTATTTGCTCATGCTAGATGATCATATAAATATACCAAGTAAATTGCATTCTCAACAAGTTATCATGAATCATTTGCTCTTTAATGGAACAATTATGTCCACTCTGTTTTAATGTTTTTAACCGGTTATGCCACCGTGAACTTTTGCTATGCCCATCTATGAAATTATGTGCCTTCTATTTCAGGGTATTAATGCCGTGACTTATTCTTTAATTGGTTCAGAGCTCTCTTTGATCATCAAACCACCGAGTAAGTTATCTTTTATGATACCTCAATTTACATAAGAGTAGGTATCACAACATTCATGGAGGGAAAATAGTTATCAACTAAGATAGAATCAGTTATATCATTGTTTATTTCTTCTTCTGCCGAATGGTGTCCCCGACACAGCTCCAATTTTCTTGTCACTTGGAATTTTGACGAGTTACTGAGGATTTCTGTGCTTCTATTTTAATAAAGCAGATGTTGGACTTACAGTGCTGATATCCAGAATCATAAGACTCTATCTTGCTATTCACTTGCTTAGATTCATTGCGGGAATTTTAACTAGGTATTGACCGTTTCCATTCTCTACTTTTCATGAAGTTCTGAGTTACGACAGTGTGCAAGGATCTAACAAGGGTAAAATATCAAATCAGTTAATAGCCTTCATTAATGTATCTAGTGATACAAATGCTTGAAGCTAGGGCATTATTTTTCTGTCCAATTAAGGTCCACTATTACATGATAAGATGTATTTTTATTTTTATTTTTTTCCCCATTGCAGTCATCTGTATCATTATGCTTGGCACGGGATTTATGTTTATCCTGGAGAAATCAAAGTATTTTATACATGACATTTGAGGAAGTTGTAAATTTTTCTGAAAGCACAAACTTAAAAGACCCACCCTCGGAATCTATTCTGCAATCCAAATCGGTGTTTGCAGTGATCAGGGCACTCAACTCATTCACAGGTGCTAGCATCAAAATGTGTTGGGAATTTGGAAAGAGGAGTTTTCTAAGTTTAATGTTCAAGATTTTGGGTATAGGAAATTAATTATAATTGTAATTTACTAGGTCGAAAGAGCTAACATTGATTTTGTCGTATGCGGTGCATTTTAATCACATTTCGTAGGACTCGTAGCTATTATAAACTCATTTTTATTACATTATAAGTTCATAAATTTGTGACTTTATCCAAACATGCACTTGTGACCATGCATTGTATAAACGATTTCTTTGTTTATTTGGAGTATTAGGGCCTGTTTGGTATCGATTAAAATTCAATTAAAATTGAAAATATAGCCGTTGTTGGGTTCCGCTCTTCTAATAAAAATCAACAATAACGGTTAGTTTTTCGATTTTAATTCGATTTTAATTTCTACTAAACGGGCTCTTAATGATATGATTGATGGGAAAATCTGATGTTTTTGTAGAATTTGAATCAATCCAGTTACCTATTAAATGGTATGAAATAGACGGGTGCTTTTTCTTGAATATATTTGAAGAAAATTAGTGTAAGAGATATCTTAATAAGAAATTTTTTAAGGAATTGTGATAAAAGTTAATGGAATGCGTGGTTGAAAAATTGTGGGTCTCATGAAATGTGGTTAAAATTTATTGTTGACTTTGATTTGAGATTAAAATCAGATTTTAAATGTTGCCAAACATGGCCTAAATGTTTTTTCATTGGAGCTTTACATTATGAAATTACAACTTGAAAGTGCAAATTCATGCCAACAAAAAATAAAAAAAAATTAGGACATTAATTTTATTGATTTGATGTAAGAGTTTAGGAAAAGAAAGCAATTTAAAATCTCTCACAAAAAAAGAAATAAAAAGAAATAAATAATCATCCTTACTAAAAACCAATGGTTAGAAAATAGTATCCAGATTCCAGAACAATGGAAACGGTAATATATAGGGTGTAATATTTTTTTAATTAAGGATATTTTTTCAGTTCAACTGTTTATAATGATATTTACAATTTTTTTTTTTTTTTTTATTTATAAATGGTGCTGTTCTAACCATGCAGATTGCTAAATATAGTATACAAAATGTAAATTTATAAAATACTAAATGTAATACATCCTATACATAGGGGAGTATTTTGTAAATTTTCCAATTTTTTATCCATGTATTTTACTCTATTAAGAAGTAACAATATTATTCTTTTAGGGTAATTAGCACGTAACGTCATCACCTTTCATTGTTATTGTGGAAAACATCCATACCTTTTACTTTTTGGTAGTTTTACCCTTATTTCCACATTTCATTGCGCAAAAAGTTCTTTTAATTTATTTTCTCAATTAAAAATTATGAAATAACGAATATAATATTTTCTTTAAATAAAACAAAAGGAAAAAAAAAATCACAGTCGCAAGTTTTTTTAAAAAGCACAAATGAATCCTAAATAAATTATTAAAAAGGTAATTAATACATAATATCCCCATCTTTCATCGTTATTGCGAAAAACGTCCACACCTTTCTTTTTTTGTCATTTTCACCTTTAATTACACATTTGATTATGCAAACCATCATTTTCATCCAATTTATCAAAGAACTATGAAATAATGAATATACATTCATATTTAAATTAAAAAATATTTTTTCAAATTTTAATTCTTTAATAATTTATTTGAAACTCTTTTGCAATTTTTAATTTTTAAATAAATTTAATTTGGACTTTTTTACACTTTTAAAAAAATAATTTAAATAATTTATTGGGGACTCGTTTGCACTTTTTTTTATAAAAAAAATGGGAACTATGGTTGCAATTGATTCTTTATATTTTTTTATTTAAATAGGAGAATACATTCGTCACTGCACAAGTTTTTATTGAGAAATTGGATGAAAATGGATCGAAATAATGGCTTGCGCAATCAAATGTGTAATTAAGGGTGAAAATGCTAAAAAAATTTTAAAAAAAAGTAGGGATTTTTTTGCAATAATAGTGAAAGGTAGAAACATTATGTGATAATTACCCTTTCAATAATTTATTTGGAACTCATTTGCGTTTTTCAAAAAAATTTGATACTGATTGCAATTAGTTTTTTGCTTTCTGATTTTGTTTTATTTAAAGATAAAGAGTATATCATCATTTACAATTTTTAATTGAGAAAATGGATGAAAATGACATTTTACGCAAT
>CAIGRQ010284750.1:0-10744 GCA_903798375.1 Fraxinus sp. D2006-0159
TGGATCACATTTTGGGCTCCATTAGATGTTAAGCATATACAACACATAGCATTCATTGAAAATGCTTCATGTCAGAAGAAAGTGACTCGTGTTCAACCAGTATCTTGTTGAAAAAATGCTTTCTTGATGGACATTGGTTCTACCTGTGCAAGTTAAGCTAACCATGTTCTTTGTTGTTTCCCAGGTTTTGGCATTTGATGTAGCCCTGTCAGTACTGTTGGGGGGAGAACATTTACAATTTTGGAGAACTTCTTGCACATCCCATTGTAAGTTAATGTTTGAAGCCCACTATTTTCTAACTCCTGACTTTCCTTGTTCCATGTTCGGATTGTTGAGACCAAGAGTTAAAAAGAATATATTCAAGAAAGGATATTATTCCAGACTACTAATTGGACTTAATGCTAATGATATCAATACTTCATGAAATTATGCAATGCAAGCACGCAAGGATGGGTTTATTGTATAAGGTACAAGTCTTAAAATCTGAGTGACAAGATATCAATAAATGGCATTTGCTAGATAATGTATATACATATAATAAAGTGAAATTGTATGGTTGGTTGCTGTAACTCAAAGCACTTCCTTTGGAACCATGCTTAAAGAAAATGAGGAAGATATTCTTTCTACAGTAATACTCGATGAAAGAGACAAGGGAAAGTTTCATATACTCCAATTGGGTGCACATTACTCTTGGATGGTGGCAAATGATTTTTTTCTGAGTAACTGGTATATTGTTCCATATGCTGTATTCTTTGTCTTATATTTCCCGTTCCTTCCATTTAACAATATCAGACCTTTGCTATTGGAGATTCAGCCAGTTTCTAAGGAACAAGGAAGATTATGCTATTGGCCATATAAAATCTGTAGATTATTGACTCCAATTGCTCAACAAATTGGGCTCAGTTTCACCACCAATCGACACCACAATAGACCACCACAACCACAAACAACAACCTCCCAAAACCGATTGCTTCCAAGATGCCACAAAGGCTGAGTGTGAACGATGTTTTGGTAGCCCAAATCAGCCACAAAGGCTAAGAAAAGAGGAGAAGAAGGTGGCACAAAGCCAAGGGAAGCACAAAGTAAGAAACTCTCTTTTCTCCCCATCAAACTCACGGCTCCAACATTCACACGGGGGTAAAACACAAGAAAACCGACCCACTTATATGAGCCAAGAAAGTGGGCTTTAGGTCAAGAATAGAGGCCCAAAAGATAACAACAAATGGGCTTACAACCCTAAAGCCATCCAAGGTAAATGGTCGGGCCATGAGCAACACTAATGAAATTAGGCTACTTCACATGGCCCACTTAGGTTGTCGGAATGATTCGTTCATTGTGGTGTTGACATTTCACTTCAATCATCGGCCAAAGTCTATGAAATCTAATCCAAACTATAAAATCGGTTTGACATCATCGTCCGGATTTTTTGGGCATCAAAACCCAGCAAATCCGTATTAATATTATTATGAAAATTATTTTTATCTGATGTCACAGTTTCGATGCAATACCATGTGGAGACATTGTCTATAAAAGTTATATTGACGTGTAGTGTGGTTTGAGATCTGTCCAACGTACTTTGCCTTCCCATTTTTGTAGTTCTTCCTTTTCCTTCCTGTGCATTAGTCTTATCTTGAATTTTCTAATATGAATTATGTTCCATTCAAAAAGTTCTATTAGATGGTTCACTGGATTGGGGATTTGGCCTGCTTTTGACTTCTACAGATAAAAAGTCTTCTACGAACCAAGGTTGAGTGGTTGTACATAGGATCCTGGTCAGAACATGCATGGCCATATATATGATAGGTTTCTTGAGCTGCTTCATGTTGTATACATAATTGTACACTTGCCTCGATGCTTGCATGCAGGGGCGAATCCAGCCTTTTAGTTCAGCACGGGCGGAGATCGGTGACTGTTGACCGTGATTGTTCACCGATGTTCTTGTCATCTAATTTGTTGGAAATAATTATTTTATAAAGGGTAAAATTACAAGAGAATAAGAGAAACGGCCAAAACCCGCCGTTTTGGTGGGTTGAAAAAATCACTCAAAATTACACTACACACAAATTTACGAGAGAAAAATAGAAGTGCATATAAGATAATTCATCTCATGCTTTCACAGCATTCATGATGAAATTGGGAAAACTAATATTACTTACACTCAGCTGAAAATTTATTAAAAGATTGGAATACCTAATTTTCTTACTTTTCCCCCTTTTGAATTAGTAACCAAACAAAGAATACGAACATTTTTTTCCTTCCCTTCTATTATCCCATATTAATAAAATATGACTTCAATATGTTTGGCCATAAAGACATATCAAACATACTTATAAGTTTTCTTCTCAATTTCCTACTCTCTCTTTGTTACTGGGGCAACGGAAGCATGAAGATTGAAGACCATACAAATTGTATGTACAAGCCCATTATCCCAGCATGCTAACAAAGAACTAACTTTTGCAAACATTAAAATAGAACAGCGACCAAACCAAATCAATTAATCAAAGCATACATACACAGATAGGCTTACAAGATCGGAGGAGGTCTGGTATTAAAGCCACTCGGTCAGCATACTGTATCTCGAAGACTAGGCAGTTGAACCTACTAAATAAAAGAAATCAATTATTTGCCATTTTCTTCATATATTATTCCTAAAAACAGTTTCAATAAAAATAACAAACGATTAACAGAAGATACTTACTGAGCGTGAGTCGGCGTGACGCAGCTTGGATATTAGAGAAACACCGCCTCTAAAAAAAAACCATTGTTGTTCACAAAACCAAAGTTCATTGCACCAAAACAAATATTACAAACAAATTAAAAATCTAGACAGAACATCAGCGCAACATTCAACTTTTCTTCTGTTCTGGTCGTCTCCCTCGAGTTAATTGTTTCATTGGCCATTGAACTTTATCAATCGTCACGGACTACCCCCCGGACTTTACTGTGCTTCCAAATAGCCATTGAACTTAACTCCGTTTCACCAAAATGGCCATCGAATGGATTCCATTAGTGAACACCGTGACGTGGAAGGCGGAAAGCTGAGCTGTCTGTTAAAAACGCAACCCAGCAACACACGTGGCAGAAAAATAATTCAAAAATCACACGTGGATGACAAATTATCCAAACACAACCTTATTAAAAAGACACTCCACCATTGCAATCGACATTATATCCATCCATGGAGAGAAAAAGGGAAAACCCTCGCCCTCGCCCCAAAATATGAGTTAACTGCCTTCACCATCAAATTGGAAATCCCAAACTCACGCACGGACACCGCGAAGAACCCTAGCCCCAAAATCCTTAGTGATTTCAACCCAGAGACGTATCCTCCAAATCGTTTGAAGCATCAAATTTTGTTTTTCTTGTTGAAAGGTGAAATGGGCAAGCGCATTCCATTCTAAGCTTGTATTTTTTTTTTCTGCATGTTGAAAGGTGGAATTTGTTTGTCCGTAATTGCGAACATCAGAACTACTACCTCTGAATTTATTCCAGGGTAGCTTTTTTCGTTTATCAGCTCAATGCTCAATGACTGTAGATATAAGAGGGCTGGCTGGCTGTTTTATTTGAATTGTTGTGATTTTGTGTGAATTAATTGTTTTGCTTGTTGAATGTTGCATTTTCCATTTTCAGTTCAATGACTGTTGATTTAAAAGGCTGGTTTATTTGAAATGTTGTGATGTTGTGTGAATTAATTGTTTTGCTTGTTGAATGTTGCATTTTCCATTTTCAGCTCAATGACTGTTGATGTAAAAGGCTAGTTTATTTGAAATGTTGTGTGATCCATCGTCGTCACAAGAGACACCTTTGCAATTTGACGGTGAGTCCAATGTAAATTCGAAGACGAAATATCCGATTGAAGAGTTGTTATCTATATTGAAGACGGCCATTCAGTTAAAAGATGAAAAACAATTGGAGATATCTATCAATATAATGATTCGTAAGGGAAAAGGAGCTACCGAAGACAGCGGGAAAGGAAAGGGAAATGTTCTGTAAATTTCATCCAACTATGTAATTGGCAATTGTAGTAGTAGTTGTAGTAGGCTAAGGCATCGACACTTGGATGCGATGTTGTAGTAGATTAAGGCATTTCCTTTTGTTGAAGATTTTAGATGTAGTCATCTCTCTGTATGTGATATCTTATGATCCCAGTATCAAGTGCCAAGTATTTTGTATTGTTGAATCAATTCATTTACGATTCGGTGTCAAAGTGCCAATCTCTCTATTTCATCCCATCAGATTATTCTATGTCATGTAGTAATATTATTATTATTCAACAACACATTTATAAACTCTATTAGTGTATGGGCCCTAGTTCATCGAGAAAAGCAATCACAAACTTCCATGTTGGTAACAGATTCTGGTATATGATTTTGTAAGAATCATCTGTCAACTAAGACAAAGGTTAAGCCCATGCTTCTGAATTTAAGTCTCTGCTTAAGTTATATTCCAGGATTCCAACAAAGATTAAGTCCCTGCTTCAGAATTTATATTCCCCACAAGTTTAATTTCAGAACAATAAACCAATCTCCAAAATTACATTTCATTAATAATAGAGTAAATTTCAGGTAACATCTTGCAACTTTCAGAGTCTACAGGGAAGAGTACTGCCAAATGAAGTATGTGGTGCAATAAGGATAACATATTAAATGCCACCACAAATGCATTCTTTACAGTAGCTTCAATAGATACATATACAATCTGCTATGGTGAAATAGAAGCTTTGTAAGAACCACCACAGTACTTCAATCCCCTCAAAAAGGCAGAACCTACAACAAAAAATGAACCTTATCAGGCATCATGTAAATGGAGTCACATATGCAGCCAACAAAATACAAAATTACCTGGTTATGACTGCTCAAAACACACCCCACCACTGAAATTTGGATCCTCAACATAACCTGTCACAACAACAACTAGCTGCAATCAAAATTCGAACCTTCTAAAAAAACTAACTCACTGTCACTCAAAATGCAGAAATATACACCAATTGCAGTGCACGAATATGAATTCAATTTGTGCATCATTTGAGCTCATGAGATTTTGTGGATGCATGCTCTATACACCAATTCAATGTAACTACCTGAATCGACTGATACTTTGCAAACCATCCGATAATCTAAAATGAAAATTAGCACCTCTTTATGTAATGCACGCCATAACATTACGAAACAAGAGTAATAACATTCCGGAAAATTTACCTTCACTAACTTCGTCGTCCATGAGCACGCTTGCAAATCGAAGTCTGCGTTCGAAAGTTCGAAATGGGGATGCTGGTTTCTGCAAAAATTGAATCCCCGTTTCAGTTCTAAATCGATTTGGGGATTGGGGTTTTCAAATTTCAGGTCCCATGGGGGCTAGGGCTAAGGTTGAAAGAGGATTTTCGCCTTTTTCATTCTGACGTAAGGGCCTGTTTGGGTGATTTTTCCGCCACGTGTGTTGCTAGGTTGCGTTTTTAACAGACAGCTCAGCTTTCCGTCTTCCATGTCACGGTGTTCACGGATGGAATCCATTCAATGGCCATTTTGGTGAAACGGAGTTAAGTTCAATGGCTATTTTGAAGCATCTTAAAGTACAGTGCATAGTCCGTGACGATTAGTAAAATTCAGTAGCCAATGAAACAATTAACTCCGTCTCCCTCGGTCCCTCCCCGCCTCCCGTTTTCAATTTTGGAATCAATAGAATGGATTAGGTTTTGTGGGGGTGGAAGGATTATGAGTAATGAACCCATAAATCCAATCAAGTGATTTGAACCAATAACCATGGATTGGGATTTCGGATTTTGGGCCCATTCATTGAAAAGCCCAAACAATAACAAAAGAAAACAAAAATTCAGGCCCAGGCCATTGGCCACCCATTCAGTGCAGCCGAGTCTTCTTCTCCATTTCTACATGACTGTCGGTGGACGACGACGGCCGATCTGAAGCTCTCGGCGGATCCAGAACGGGCGGCCACGGGGGCTGGATCCGCCCCTGCTTGCATGGGTACATGCGATGCAAGAGGTTATTTTACAATTCATACGATTTTTAATATGACATCATAACTTGCCCTTTGAGGGAGTATAGAGACTAGGAGGACTTTCTTCGATAACAAATAACTTGTTGCAACTTTGGTATCTTCATTTCCAACCCCATTTCCCACCTTTCCCCCCAATTTCAGGACTTCCAAAATTTTTGGGGTTCGTAATGACGTCATTCAGCTCTATGTGATCACGTTTTCATCTAAATGATCTGTTTGTTCTGGAGTAATGATTACTACAAAAGGAGAATAGCACTTCGCTATCTACTATTAAGTTCTATGGAGTCTTCTGATTAGTGACACAATCTTACTGCAGGTACATCTGATTGAGGGGATTATCGATCAAGTCGAGGGAACAATTCATGTGTCGTGGGTTCAACCAAGAGTTTTGGGGATTCCTCAAATCAAGTCATTGCGTGACCGGTTGGATAATTGGATGGATAAAGTACACACTGCTTTGCTATCTGTTGAGGCAGAAACACCTGATCTTGTTGCAGCATAATTTTAGACACAAAATTTGCTGTTATATATGTGCATTTCTCAAAGCCATGCTACGTTAAAAGTAAGACAGCTTGTAGAAGACAGATTCTAGATTTTGTCCATCCTTTTTCCTCATTCTCTTTCTTAATCATTGTCTGGGATCTTACTTTCTTAGGACACATAAATTTTAGCCTATGTTTAGTTCAAGTTATGAACTATTTATGAACACTGGGATTACTTTTCATTCACACATTTTAAGGGGATCACAAATACTATCTACATATTCATAACTCATTTCTATCTATTCATAATTTAAACCATTTATAAAACATTCAATCTGAAACTAGTTCTTTTTTTTTATTAGTATATTAGCATTGCTTCAATGTATATATGGCATCATCACTTCCTTTGACAAAATCCATTAATTAAATAATAAATAAAGTATGTGTTTATATATCATTACAAAGTGACAAAATCCATTAATTAAATAAAAAATAAAGTATGTGTTTATATATCATTACAGGAAAAAACCGTTGAAGGGCATGAAATTGCGGTAAAGGTACTCTCACGAAGGTCAGTTCAAGGATTGCTCGAGCTCAAAATTGAGAACTAATACTCATTTCTAAAATCCAACACGTGAATCTTGTCAAAATATTGGGTTTTTGCATCCATGGAGATGAGAAGATGATAATTTATGACTAGATGCCTAACAAAACTTTGGACTTCTTTCTCTTTTGTGAGAGAGCCTGTTTCCGACGGTGTATTCTTATGACACATTTTCAAGTTATAGTGACAGGTTTTTCGAAAATATGTTATGATTGATACAAAAATAAACAATCAAGAGAATTTTCAATTGAAGAATAGCGAGTTAATTTTGTTTACAAATGCATATTTAAAAATCGATTTTGGACTTATAATTTTATCTTGATTCTCCCCAGTTTCTTGATGCTATCTTAAGAACCAAAAGTGAATTCGGTTCTTTCTATTTTCTCTTTTTGTTGGTATATAGCACAAATATGAACCAGATATTTGGATGCTAAACCTTAGAATTATCTCACGCCAAAATTTTACTACCATACACTTCTTTCATTTGCAGTAAAATATAATGGATAATCAATATTAATTAATCTAGATCTTTCATAAGAACTCAGATTCCTCATTGTTTTCAAAGTGGTCGATCATCGGAATCATGATATTCTCTTTAAAGATAGTCTGATTACAAATATTATATACGTATTTTAATATATATTATTGTGTGAATTTTCCTAACATTTATTTTTTTAAATCTAAATTTACAATTTATATTATGTTTAATAATTTATCCTTTTCATGCCCTTATCTATTTTTAATCAACAACTAGTTTAATACTTTATTTTTTTTTTTATAAATTTTTTAATATAAAGTATCAAATCAGACTGAACCGGAACCAGTTGGTTCAGTTCTATGTTAGATATGGAACAAATGATTCCATTTCTACGATTCCCATTAGTACTTGGTCCGGTTCGATTTCATTTGAAATTGGATCGAACTGGACCGTGTCCCACTCTTAATTTTATCTGTATGAGGCGAGACATAAGTTTGGAGGTACTTTCGGATGTGAGTCTCAAGATAAAACATTAAAAGAATTCAGAAGAATAGAAATATATAAAAATATGCTCATAGTAAATTATGAATCCTTTCAAAAAATCCACAATAAAACAAATGAACAAAATTAAGTCTAACTTGCAACGAACATAAAATAAATCAAGAAAATAGAAGATAATAAATCTTCAAATTAGTAATCATGTAACAAAATTATGACTACTAATTTATTTATTATTTTTTTATATGATCATCATCTTCTTTATGAGTTTATTTGGAAAATGCAAGGCAACCATGCAAACACTTTAGTCGCTTTGACGAGTAAACCTTACTAAGTCAAGGCATAAGCCTCAATAAAATGAGAAAGTAAGCAAACGTTGTATATGACAGGTCCAGCTAAGAGGGAGCTCTTAATCTGGATACACGTTCACCATCGAAGGGATTGTTCAAGGACTTCTCTATCTTCACACAAATACTCACGATTACGGATAATTCACAGGGATTTAGAAAGCCAGTAAAATATTACTTGATGAGAAAATGAACTCAAAAATATCTGATTCTGGAACGACGAAAATCTTCTAGCAAAATGTGATAGAAGCAAATACAAATAAGCATATTCCTGAGACACAGTAAGTAACAAAGAATATTTCTTTTTCATATTGTCTGTTGAAAATATATATTATTGGTAAACTAGGCTTGCGTGCGTGGTCCAGTGAGTAACAACATTTTCTAGGAAATGTTTATAAGGTTTAACTTATAAATATGTAGAAATGAGTTGTACATAAGTGAATAAAATTGAGATCTCTCGAAATATCACTATATAATATATAAAAGAGGAGAGTTGGTGACTATTCATAAGACATCATCCTTATCTCATGATGATGTCATATATATGTGTGTGTGTGTGTGTGTGTGAATTATTTAGTGTTCTAATTTTATTTATTTCTTCAAACTTTTCGACACTCAAACTTATTTTTGTTCGGTTGAAACCGTACCTCATGCACTGAAACCCTTGTTGGAGAAAATGACATCCAAACATGGCTGAAACTCCACTTTACAATATCTTGGAATTTGAATGACGTTAATACTTCATTTCACATAAATATCAACATCATTTTCATTTTCATTTACATTTCATTTTACATAAATTTGAACATTGTTTATTAAGGAGCTAAATATGTTCTTTGTATAAAGTAGTTGCAATGAACTCATTCGCAAAATTGTGGGCAATCTATTAGATCATCTTGTCAAAATAGGCTCAGTTCATATCTATATCTATATTTTATTGATTCTATTGATTCATCTATAATTTTTTTTTCTTTTAATTTTATGTTACAAGTTGAGTTGTTTTAATTATAAATTATATTCTTGTGATTTATGTTTTTATTTTCATTTTCATTTATAATATATGTTCTTCTTTTAAAGGTGAAGGTTCAGAGAATTTAGTGGTAGCTGAATTTCGTAGTAAGCTAGCACACAAGACTAATAATTTACCAGAAAATACATGCGATGAATAACAGAAAGAAAAAAGAGTCAAAACTAGAAAACAATCCGGTGAGAATCGTACTATAATATTTCATTTTATTACTCTTTGTTTTGTTATATTTGTTATATTAAATTAACATAAATTTCAGCTATTCTAAATGAATTTTCCTTAATGCGTCAATGAGTTTCTTTTTTTTTTTTTTTTACTAACAGAGAAGATGGTTCTATTTAGAATTCAACTATTGTTGTTGTTGTTCTTTACTTATTTATGAAGTTAAACCTCAAATCACAAGTCCATATTATTGGTTTTAACAATTGCTGATCATATCCAAATTGAGAAAACTGAATTATTACGGTCGAAATTGATCCCAAACTGATCTTCGGACAGAAAAGATATATGTTGAGAAGTTGCCCAAAAAAGGTGAATGCAAATCCAGCTATCCACGTTCACTGCACCAAATTTGGTTGACCAATAGTTGCTACAATTCAAAGTAATCACCATCCACAAAATTCAAATGATTTAGACAGCCACTATACGCGCAAAACAATGCAAGTGGAATAAGTTGCTATATTCTACTTTTTATTTTGTATCCGTCTGCTTAGTAATTTTTGAGTGTGAAAGATGCTAGCAAGAAACCAAGCCCCCAACGAAAGGACCAGAAACATTTTATTGGTAAACTAGGCTTGCGTGCATGGTCCAGTGAGCAACAACATTTTCTAGGAAGTGTTTACCAGTATTAAGTTATAAATTTGTAGAAATAAGTGATAGATAAATAAATAAAATTGAGGTCCAGTGAAATATAAGGATAAAANGTATCCGTCCGCTTAATAATTTTTGAGTGTGAAAGATGCTAGCAAGAAACCAAGCCCCCAACGAAAGGACCAGAAACATTTTATTGGTAAACTAGGCTTGCGTGCATGGTCCAGTGAGCAACAACATTTTCTAGGAAGTGTTTACCAGTATTAAGTTATAAATTTGTAGAAATAAGTGATAGATAAATAAATAAAATTGAGGTCCAGTGAAATATAAGGATAAAAAAGTGGCTTAAATGTTTAAAAATAATTTATGAACATGACCCAAACATAGTCTAAGTCTAAGATTTAAAAATAAAAGGAATTTTATTATTTAATTATCCAGGAAATAAAAATTTATAAAATGTGTGGAAAATTCTTGACTTTGTGA
>CAIGRQ010284776.1:0-10235 GCA_903798375.1 Fraxinus sp. D2006-0159
CATTGACTCCGGAGGATTTTTGGAAAGTAACATCTTGAAGGCCCGATTCCGCATCCCATTTATTAATGATGTCACTACTGTTGACATCTGAAGGTCCCTTATACCAAGTGTTGCCCTGCTGAATCTAGCCAAATACTCTTGCAAAGACTCGTCCTTTTCCTGTACCACCTGCATCAGTCCTATAGCTATTTTTCGTTTCCTCTTGCTACTCATAAAATATGCCACGAAACTTTTAGACAATTCGTCAAAGGCCTTAATAGACCTGGGTGCTAGTGTGGCCACCTAGTCTCTAGCCTCCCTCCTCAGCGTTGGGGGGAATGATCTACACATCACTGCGTCTAGGGCTACATAGAGTCTCATTAAATCAACGAAGGTCCGTAAATGGTCCAGCGGGTCTGTGATTCCATCATATGATTCTACCTTTGCTGCTTAAAGCCTTTCGACAAAGGTACGACCATGATCTCAGGGACGAAAGGATCTTCCTCTAGGACCATCTTCCTACGCCTGTCTTTTCTCGTGATTAATGCATCGTCTATCTTCTGGGTCATCATCTCCTCTATTTTCTTTTCCAAGTCTGTCACGGGTTGGGGAATCTGTGGAAACACGAAACCTGAAGCCCCCATATCTCCTGTTATTGGCTGAGTAATAGGTAGGGTAACCGTTTGAGCCACTTGGGGTGGTTGCTCACGAACGGCCTCTTACAAACTCTACAGAGGGGCTACGATTTTCTGCATCTGACCTTGCAAAAGGGTCATCATGGCTGCCAGGCATTAAATTGGCTCTACGTTATGTATTGCGGAGGCGGGGACGGATCTTGATCCTTTGCGACAGACTTCGACTTCGTCTCCGCTGTATTCCCGACCATGCGTGTTTCACTCCTTGTCCGTCTTCTTGACATAGCTTTTCTGTTTAGTAGAATTTTCCCATAGACGACACCAATGAAATATTTTGCGAGATTGTCCTCCGTGTAACCTTACCGAGTGCGGTGGTCCGGTTGGTCCAGTAAGTGGTTGCTACCTACAAAATGAGGTCGGGACTTTCTCCCCCGTTATACATACAGCGTGAGAATCAGTAATCGGTTTGTGAGAGTAAGAACAGAGTATAATGCGAATTCACGTAATTCGGATTTCAAGAAGCTAAACCTTTTCTCACCTTGGAGGTATTTATAGGCATCTGTGGTTACGCGTGCGTTGGGCGGTTGCGAGTGCCACNTTCTTACCTTGGAGGTATTTATAGGCATATGTGACTACGCGTGCGTTGGGCAGTTGAGGGTGCCACGTGTCCTACGTAAGCTTCCCCGCTTCCCCCACGTTCGGGTAAAATGACTCCCACTACTAAAGTAGTTGATTGTTCCCACGTTCGCTATTGGCGATTTTTGTCGGCACATCATCATTTGTATAGTTAAGTGTGGCGTTGACTTTATGCGGTAGGCATGGTGGTCTACGGCTTAATGCGATAGGCATGTGGGTCGTAGCATGACCTTATGGTGGTAGGCGGTCTCATGGGAATCGACGAATCCACGGGGTGACTGTCCAGTGAAGGTAGACAGCTTTATACTAGTAGACGAGCCGCACGAACGTAGAGGGCCTCATGGAGGTCGACGGTCTCACCACGATGATGGATTCGTGATGGTAGACGTGTAGCGTATTTTCAATAGTGTTGACGTTATTCGTCCGCGTGGTTAACTATCAATACCATACTATATCAACGATGTTGTTTATCAAATAATAAAAAAGGAATGCTTTAACTCGTATTATTTAATCAGTTTTTCATGTTCCAACTACAATTTCGCACAGATGTAGAGACTTTGGAAGATGATTGAAGTAGAGGCGAGTTTGAGTGGCAATAATATGCTCTTCCAATTTGTCATATGAAGGGCACCACGAACGTGACAACTTAATAGAACTTTAGACCGAATTCATCAACGTAACAACATGCTTAAAACTGACATATTCATTATAGTGTTGTAAATAGGGATAGACTAAATGATCAAATTAGAGTAATCAGAATCAAATCAAATTGAAAGGTTCCATCTAAAAAAAAAATTAATAATTTTAGTTATTAGAATCGAGAACCAGAACCAAAAATCGAAATCCATTATATCTAACATTTACTGGATTTTTGATATTTATTTTCTTATTTAAGTATATATTGCTAAGGATATGGTAATAAATTATAATTTTTATTTATCATTTGAAAATTTAAGTAATGGAACCGAATCAACTAGAACCCAATGGTTCAGTTCTAATTTTGTTACACATCTTAAAAGAAAAATATTGGTTCATTATAAAAAAAATTATTAGCTCATGGTTTAATTCGAATTTTTTTGGAACCAGAATGAAATGTAAAATGGGGCAACTGTAAGTGGCTGTGTAACAAAATAACGGTTAAAGACACGCGTCACTCACACCATACTGCACTAAAAAACTACACAAATTAATTATATTTCAATCGAATAATCAGATTACATAATTTCAAAACAAGAAGTGGAATACAGTTTTCACTTTTCTTGATTCAAAAGAAAATTTTGGTGATTCATGGAGACTTTGATGAAATTTCGTTCTGGGATTTTTCTAAAATCAGCGGCTTCTTCTTCTTCTAATGAATTTTCCTTGCCTTTTTCCTCACTTACTTATTCATCTGTTTTCCGCTCCGATTCCAGGAGGAATTTCATTTCCACGAAAAGTGAAATTCCGCGGAATTTGAATTTCCTGGGAAAATCCCGTAATTTTTCTATTGTTTGTGGTTCTAAAGATCACCATGTACATGAATATTCTTCATATCAGGTATTCCCATCGCTCTGTTTTCAATCTGCCCATGTTTGGCTAAGCTTAGAAATACTTATAAGTAAATATTTAAATAATAAAATAAACATATATTTGATTGTGAAAGTCGAAAAAAAAAAAAAGAAACTAAATAACTTTTTTTTTACTTTTATAACTTATCCATGACTGTGGCTCTTATAATTGGATAAGATAAATTTTGCAGTAAGTAGAGAGGGATTTCAGGGTTTTGCAGGGTCCATTCTTGTTTTATCTTTTATGGGAAAATATGAGAACATCATTTTTATCAATTCATATGAAGGTGAGAAGATGCTTTAAATCTATTTGGGTTTTTTATATTGATTTTGTGGCTAAACTCGAATTTGAATTATTAGAAAATATTGAGAAATATTTGAATTTGAATTCGATCTATAATTGTTATTTGTTGATAGAAACTTAACAATCAGTATACCGATGATATTTTTAGCTGCTTTTTTATAATTCTTCTGATTTCGTGAATTTGTTTTTAACACAAGCTTAGTCTGAATTTCTCTAATATAAATGAGATGTTTAGCTTGCAAAGATCACTAGATCAGATGTAAGTTTTGGATGATATGAACTTGAAGTGTTGTGTATTGGTCTTGCCTATTCATGAATTCCTTGAACTTGTAGAAATTGCTAAAATTTGTTTAAAATATTGACATTTATCAAGTATTTTTGAGCCGAATTGATGAGGATGTAGTCTGGAGCAAACAAGTTTTTGAATCATCAGAAACAATCTGTGTGTCGAGTTATTTCTGGTACGATTTGTGTTGATCCGTGGGTGAGATTTGCAGACCCACTGGGGGAAGAAGATGACACTATTCATTTAAAAAGAAATAACCAATCCCTTATACTTTGCAAGATGCTGGTGCATAAAAAGAAGAATATATTTGCCAAGTCAAGTAAATTTTTTGTTAATCTGTTTGTTACTGTGACTGATATAAAGTGTTGAGTTTTAAGAAAGCAAGGGCTTGAATCTCACGTGATCATTTGAGGTAATTAGGCTACATGAAGCTTGCATAATGATTACAAAGAAAACTTTGGCTGACAGATGCTAAAAGAAACACAAATATCAGACAAATAATTTGGACAATTACAGAAACTATATTATTTCAGTGGGAAGTTAGAATGTTTGTACTCTCTAACCAGTGACCACCTTACTGTACATGAATTACAATGCAGGGAGATGAATCTTTCTTCAGTGGAGCCTTGGAGGCTATGGAGACAGTTTATTTGAACAGAAATCCCACAGCTAAAGCCATCTTGGAGCTAGTTCGTTCTATAGATGATGATCGTATATGTTATGATCATTTTGCATTTAGGACATTTGGGGTAAGTTTCCATTTCTTTACTTAATATGTAAGGTTTCCTTTCCACAAATTTTTTTCTCTTATCAGCATGGTTGATTTATTTCCTGTATCTTGTGTTAATTTACTACCACCTGCTTTGATATTCTATACGTAGAATGTGCAGTTGCTACTCTCTACTGGAAAGTTTTGTGATGAATATTTATATCATTGTTTTGTATAACCGTAGGTAAATGGTCATGGAATTGATTCTATGGCTAAGTTTTTCACGGATTTTGGTTATGTCCAACGAGAAGAGTTGAGATTTCCTGCAAAGAAGTTGAAAGCTTTTTGGTTTTCTCCCCCAAGCATACCACATTCTGATGCTAGCACGAGTTCCTTAGGGCCCTTTCCAAGGATATTTATATCAGAACTTCTTGTGGATCAAATGAGCGCAGAAGCTCAGGTTTGTTGTACAGATGTTTCTTTTTCTGCCTGATGCTCAGCTAAGAACTCTTTCTTAGAGTAAATAGAATAAGATTGATACATGAATAAAATGGAAAACTTAATGTTTCAGTTTTCACTTGGATTATTTGTTATAATTATGTGTTAACAGGCTTCTTGTTTCTTGTTACTTACGTCTCTTCAAAGTTCAAGGTGGTAGAAGTGCTTCGGTAAATTTATCCTTGTTGAGGCTGTTTTGGGATGAAAATTGGATAAGAAGGTTTGAAATTAATGAAGTATGAATTTCAAGAAATGTTTGATTGTCTAACGGTTGGCAAAATATTTTTAATTTTTAAACATATATGTTTGTGAAAATAAGATTCACTTTGTTTTGGAAGTAACAACTTGATTACATTGCATTGTTAAATCATGAATGATCCTTAATAGGGAGATATTTTTCATTTTTCGTGAAGAATATCAAGAATTCTGTGAAAATTCTTTTTCATTTCTGTGAAGCTTAATCTAAGCTGTGTACAATCAATGTAAGCATCAGCTCTTGGCTTTGTGGCATATTGTGATCTATGCCAATCTCCATATAATCTTCACTCTTCGTCTCCTGGTTGACTGCAACGGCATTTGCTGTTTAATATTCATTACTTTTTTTGGTTGTTTACCACTTATTCTCCTTGCATGCAGAAAATAATTAGAAAATATACTGAGCTATCAGGCAATGGAAATAATTATGCAGCCTTGGCCAGTGCACTGGGAACTTTGACTTGGAAGAAACCCTCTTTTACTGAATTCCAACAGTTGGCTCGGTATATAATATCTCTCTGTCTGGATCTGGTCATCATCTCTGTTGGATAGAAATATAGATCAAAATTCAAATTTACATTGTTTAGATTCTTGGTTTACTTGGTAGTATTTTCAGTAGGCATGTCATTCTTCAGGTTTCTATCAGACGCTACGAGTTCTTTTCATTCTCCGATAAACCATATTTCGCACTCAAATTGGGTAACTTGTAAATTGTAGGGAAAGCGAATATGCTGCCTGGACTCTCGTCAATGGATATGCATTAAACCATGTCACTATATCCACCCATCGGCTGAAATCTCATTTACGAAAGATTGGAAATCTTAATCAGTTCATTGAGCAGAATGGTTTTAAGTTAAACTCTGAAGGGGGTGTTCTAAAGGGTCAGTGACAAGTTTCTATTACCTGATATTCAGTTTAGTTCTTCTAACAGGAACATACTTTTTGTGCTGGTTGCTAGACGGGTTTTCATTTTCTTGCACTTTTGGCACATGCAACTTGTTCTTCAGTGATGTCTCTGGTTTCTCTGCTGTTTCTCTAAATGTGTGCAGGCAGTATTTTGTGAGTATGGTTAATTATTTCAAAAGTAGGGTGCATATACCTTACTACTATTTATTTTCCTTACAGTGAGCCCAGATGGTCTCTTGTTGCAGAGTTCAACAGTAGCAGATTCAACTTCCTTCCAGTTTTCTGATGGAACCATAGAATCTGTCCCACGTTGTTACATCGAGTTTGCAGAGCGCCTTGTACTGCATGAATTTAAAAATATACCGGAAAATGAGGTTTGCATCCCTAAACTGAATATTTTTACCGTTCTCTGGATTATTTTGTGTTCTCTCCATCAAGGCAGATAACTACATTTAACGTGAATACTTGTAATATGAAACATTTTTCTCTTTAAATGCACGCTAAACTACGTATTTGTTAGCAAAAGATTCATCCTTTGACGTGTTTTGCGAAGAGAAGCAAACGCACACCTCGTGAGAATTTAACATACGGGCCAAATACATTTAAACAATTGACACGTCTGTTTTGTAACCTTTACCTTTTGCCTGAATTGCATAGGTTAAAGAGTACCATAGGCGAGATGGATTTGAGGTCGGAAATGCTGACAAGATATTTGAAAGCACATCCAAGGATCAGCTTACCCGGAGGGTTGTATGACAAAATCGACACCAAGAACGATGACCTTTCGTGGTGGTACTACAACCCACTCTCCACCTGCCACACACCCCTGCTATGCTACACTTCATTCCTCTGTAAGAACCTAAATCTTGTGTATACAAGATGTCACATATAAAGAGCCCAGATGATCATTGTATCAGTAATAAACAAGCCATATTCGAATATAACTGTGTTCAGAATTTGACCTCGTGCGTTTATCTTTATGTCCAAAGGAAAGTAATCAGTTTAGGCTACAAATTTCACTTGCAGCCAATGAAAAATCTTATCAATATCGTGCTTCTCTACATAGATTCTCATTCAATCCTAGGCAGGTAGACAAACTTAACTCGATTTATCACATATTGATTCCTTGCAAACATCTCCTTGAGGAACCAAAATCCATATGATTAGACTAAATTGAATATACTTGGATTGAATAAGCGATTCTTCAGCAGAAAACTTCAATGTTAAAATCATTACAATGGTGACAAGAAGAGTCTATAACCTTTATGGTTTTAACTTCAAGAACTGAAAGCTTTCATTTTAAATTCGTGAACTTCACATGTTACATTCTTCAACTTGCATAAACATATACTCCATGAACTTCAGTTCCAGTTTGTCACATTCTTCTCCTGTGGGACATTCACCCTGTAAGATTCACACGAGAATGAGATGTGTACTCGAGTTCCTTGAACGGTAACCTAAAGACCAGCGACAAATTCTATCCAACTTGGGCTATACGAAAAAAGAGGGTAAAAAACTTGGCGAAAGAAGAGTTCCAATCCAGTTCTATGGTTTACCATCTGGCTTTGGTGAATTATTAGCCGACTGCTGGCGTGAAGAAACATGCGAACGATTTGGTATTGAGAGGCTTCTTGGATGCTGCTGTCCATTTCTCAATAACGATCCTCGAGTACGAAGCCCATTTTTAGCATTTGGGCTGGGGCCAACACGTTCGGCTTGCATTGTCTGAAAGAAGTATGACGAGCTGGCCATGTCCTTGAGGTTCGGCAAAGGTTTCAAAGCGCTGACAACTTCACTCATCAGAGGCCTGGCTTTGGGATCCCTGCAAAGGCAACGAGCAGCCAATTCTGCAGCTTTTTGGGAACCTTTTATGGAAAAATGACCTTCAAGTCGGGGATCTATCAAACGATAAAATCGTCTCCTGTCACCGAGATGAGGCCTGGCCCACTCCACGAGGTTATGCTCTCCATTAGGCCGGTTCTTGTCCATTGATCTTCTACCCGTAAGCATTTCAAGAAGAACAACACCAAAGCTATAGACATCACTCTTTGATGAAAGATGCCCTGCAGTAGATAAGGATATGATTCAATCAGAGTAAAAGAGGGATATCAAGCAAATCCTGGAGAAATTACCAGAAATACGTGTTTTATGGCCCCCCATAGTAACAAAAAGAGATATTATAGGCCACTGACACTAGCAAACATCCATCTTAAATCCATATGTTTGGGTTTGTTCTCAGATCTTAATTTTACAATTCTTATAGAAGAAGAAAAGGATACGAGCAAGATCAAGACACATTTGTTTACCTGTCATGACATATTCTGGGGCTGCATAGCCGTACGTTCCCATCACACGTGTGGAAACGTGAGTTTTTCCTTCATCCGGAGCATCTTTAGCAAGTCCAAAATCAGAAAGTTTGGCATTATACTCCTGGAAAGATACAAGTTAAAAGATAGTGTATATATATCAAGAAATAATTTACTATTTTACAAGATTGTGATTTATGAGGTGTTGGGAATTTACAGTGTCTAATAGGATGTTAGAGGTCTTAAAATCACGACATATAACTGGCCTTTCTGCTTCCTCATGAAGAAAAGTTAGACCCTCGGCAGCACCTAGAGCAATTTTCATCCTGATAGACCACGGAAGAGGTAGAGATCCTACAATAACAACCATAAGGATAGCCAAATATTTAAATTATTAGGACTGCCCAACAAGATGAAAGAAAATAAGTTGAGGATGGTTAAATACAATCCTCACTTTCTTGTGGAAATCAGATTTTATACCACAGAATGCAGATGCTGATGGAACCAAAACACTTTTGTCATGTTTGGGAGGCCTACTAGACATTATTAAGAAAAGAAAAGAAGCTAAAATCTTGTTTGTTGTACTATCTAGTCTTGTCCAGTGTTGTGTACTAAACAAAACCTTTGTGCTTGCACGAATTGATTCCCAAAGTTAAAAAATCAGAGTATGCTGCTCTAACCTATACATTCACAAGGTCTCATAGATAAAAGCTTTAACTACAATATATCAAAGAAATTATGGTGGAAGAAGATTTCGTACATACTTCTAAATAGATGGTTCTCTAAGCTTCCTCTAGGCATGAACTCATAAACTAGCAGCCTTTGATCATCTTCAATACAGTAACCAATTAATTTAACCAGATTAGAATGAAGAAGGTCACCCAGATAATTTATTTCAGCCTGCCAAAAAGAATTGCAATTAGAACAATTCAAAAAAAGAAGCCAAATATACATGCAGGAAAGCTACTTTGAGAAACGTAAATTGTGAAATCATCGAACCAGCCATTCTTTGTGACCCTGAAGTCCGTCATGATTTAGGGTTTTCACAGCAACGGTAAGTCCTGTCCCCGGTTTCACTGGTGCCGTTCCGTTTTCTTCAATCCACCCTTTAAATACACAACCAAATCCTCCTTCACCGAGAAGAGATTCCGGTCTAAAATTTCTTGTGGCTAACTTAAGGTCATTGAATGTGAATTTTCGAAGCTGAGAAAAAAATTTGAGTTCCTCTTCAAGTTTGGAGCTGGAAGCATGGCTTTCAGTGTTGCTCGTGGTGGTTGAAGAAATTACTGGAGCAACTGGTTGACCTTGGCTAGTATCATTCGTAGATTTACTTTCTGTTAACAGTCACAATGAAAATTTGAACATGCAAATTTAAGTACCAACATTTAGTCATATTACATCTAAATGAAATCTAAGCCGAATAAGAAACACCCAATGGCCTAGAATTTGTATAATTGATTTTATCCCATTTGAAAAATCAGTAAGAAAGTTAATTTACTTCACCAATCAGATAAGTAATAATCCGAATCAACCCTTACTTTGAACAATGATTTGTTTTAACAATTACTGGCATGATGCTTCAGCATTTAATTCAAATTCAATCAACCTTTTACTTTCAACACCCATTCTATGTTAATTAGATGATTGATTTATGCCTAGCACCTTCATTAAACATTATCAAACATCAAAAGCAATCCTTATTTAGCCACAAGTTAAAAAAAAGAACTGAGCTATTTTACTCGAAGGAGTAATCAGTCACAATAAAGCTTCCATCCTAAAAGCCAAATAACAGAAAATAATGTTCAGCTTGTTGCTTAAGGATCTAGAATTTCATGCATAAGTTCTCTTAAGCTAATCACATTCAAGATTATATTAAAATATAAGAAATCACATACAATTCTAGCACATAGATCAAAATTGCAGAGGTCAAATCAGATTAAACTGACAACAAAGGAAACAAATCAAAAACTACAATCTCGGCATAAGACATACTTAAAATTAATTAAAGGATTACCATGAGTGCTGATGCCGCTATTTGAGCTATCAACTTTTGATCTTGAAGAAATACAGCTACCAAAATATCTTAACTTAATCCAACACCCAGTTTCCTCCTCGGCATCACCATTCTTCTTCTTCCTCCCCTTCGATTTTCCCACCTCCCAAGACCCTACCTC
>CAIGRQ010284805.1:0-10801 GCA_903798375.1 Fraxinus sp. D2006-0159
AAAAAAAAAAAAAAAGGTGAGGTCACCTTACAATAAATAAAATTTTAGTATTTATCTTTAAAGCTATGACTCAACAAAGGTGCCATAAAAAGGCAGGGCCACCTTATAATTGTACAATAATTACAAATTGTTTTATCCAATTACAATAGATAACGCCTATTTGTTCACGCTTGAAGAGCGGCAACTCAGAAAATTGGCTTTAAAATCACGTCTGCTGCACAAAATTCTCAACCCACACCTCTCCTATCTCAGGACAAATAATGAATGCTAAGGAAGCTCTTTTCCCTTGTGGGAGATGAGGTATGAGAAATACCTCAATAGCTGGTATATATTGTCACGCAGTCTACTTTCTTGCGTTTGAGCCAATAGCTATCATGTATTTTTGTCCTTGAGCAGCGATTCCAATTTCTTTTCCAACTGAAAACCATAGAAGATGACCATTTCATATTACGTAATACATGTAATTACATCATGTTCACACCCCAGAACATGGCAATTGAAGAATAATCTTATCGCATTTAAGAAAACTAAAAGCTAAAATCATGTTACTGTATAGTATTGCATGCCAAACATGAGCTTTATATATTTTCAAGAACATTGTCGTAGGGGTTATTGAATATGAACTGTAATGTGATAAATGAAGCTTGAAAACAACCCAAGAATAATATGATATAACACAAATACCTTGGAATTTTTTATCTTCTGTCTCTGCAATTCTTCGACTAGACTTCCGATGCTGAGATTTGGAAAACTAGGATTAATTGACTAGAAAATAGAAACGACAACGTTGCATATTATAGGGTTGCTTGAGGTTGTCTTCATACCTTTGTTGCAATTGAATCACCTGAGCCTGTAACTCTCTCTCCTTAGCAGCAGTAGCTGGAATCTGTAAAATGTTACAAGAAACCTTATGTTACAGAGAAGCTAAATTTAATTCTGAAATAGCACAGCACCGTACAAAGCTTTATAAATAGATAGAAATGAGTAGTGGATAAATGAATAGTACTCGTGGGTCCATTAGAATGTGTGTTTGAAAATGAAATTTGACCATTTATAAATGATTTAGAAATGAGTAGTGGATAAATGAATAGTACTTGTGGGTCCATTGAAATGTGTGTTTGAAAATGAAATTTGACCATTTATAAATTTTGCCAAACGGAGGCTTAATGTATTAAAGAAAGAGGCAATTGTAACAAGAAGTTTTTGAATAACTTAAATCAGTTAGTTAAAAGAAAAAAACCATACCTGCACAATGTCATTTACTGCTGCCTCAGAGAACTCATTAGGATTGCCTGCACCAAAGAAAAATCGTCCATGATGAGATACATAAAGGCAAAATATTGCACACTGCCTCCACACACAAAATGAAAGAAGGGGATCTAGAAAAAAGAAAACGTGTCATGAAGAAAATAGAGAAACGTGCGAAGAGGAATGGAAGATTTGCTAATGAAAAGGAAAATATGCTTTGCTAGTTTGCTCGTTGATTGTATAGGAAAATGCGAGTTGTACATTAGGTACTACCAAAAAATTTCTATATTCAAGGCATACATTTCCCCGTATATATGAATAACCAAGATGCTTTTCCTCTGTATATATTAGCAAATCTTCCATTTCCCATCCCATGAAAAAAGTAGTATGAACTTTAACCAATCAAACGTGCAAAAAACACTGAATATGATTTGTTTCTGAGATCAAGATAAATGACATTACCAGAGGTTTGCTCCACAAACTTGATCAATTTAATTATCTCTTCCTGGTAAGAATAGAGAGCAGATTAGAATCGTGATAGTAGGGCAGGTCTGGTCAAGATGAGCAACACTTACTCTTTGCATAGTGTTCTGCTGCAGGATACATTGCAATGATGGAAGAACTGAAGCAGCCGCAAGGCTTGGGTTCATCGGGCTTGTAGAGCCTCCAGTATTTGGTTTAAAGAAACAGTTCGTAGAACCCTGAATACGAGAAAGAAAGGCAATGGTTATAAAGCCATTGCCTAAAAAACTGAAATCTAAGTTCCACACTTGCTTTTATTGAAGACAAGCAAGAAAAGGTCAGAATATCTAGAGGAGGAAAAGTATTTCAGGATCAAAAATGAGAATTCTACTCATCTCAATTCTTTAGTTAGTAAACCTTGAAGCAAGAGATTTTTTGAGGACTTAATTATATTTAATGAACAATATGCACAGAAATATAAAGGAAAATAGTGTTACAGATGTATCTTCTAAAAAAGAAGAGAGATAAGAATAAAGGAATTAAATTAGAAGTGAAAGATCAGGAATCAATGAACGTAGGCAATTTTGAGTAACTTGATGAGTCTAAGTAAGATACGACTAAAATCATACCTTGGGGCTCAGATCTGTGACTTTAAAACGTCCCCTGCGTTGGACTATAGCACCTTCAGATACATCTTCCCCTAAAATGCGGACAAAACATTAGGTGAACAATGGAAATAAATATAGTATATTTAAAATAAAAACAAAAAAGGTGTTCAGACCCATCTAGATGAGTAAATAATATGGAATTTATAGTCTATAAAAGCATTACCAGCTGTAGATGTACTGAAATCTTTCTTTTGACGATACTGTATTGGTCCGCTGTAACTCCGCTCACTGGGACATCTTGGTCGCAGATGTTCCCTTCATATTAATCAAAATTATATCACTACATTTCTAACAAAGTTTTTTCACAAAATCATGGAAGAAGCAGCCAAAACTAACTTGGGAAATATATTGCAAACTACAAACTAATACTATTGGGCAATATCTTATTGGAAATGGCCAAAATCACACCTCATCATCGTCGTAAACACCACACATGAGGATATTATGAGACATATTTTATTCTTGCATCAAAATCACATGTAGTCAATGGACTTGATGCCCACCTGCTATAAAGTGGACCAAGGAGCCAATACGCAATCTTTTCTCTGTTTAGCAATAGATGTCAATTCCTCTACCCTTGTACACACACCGAAGGGAAGGGGGAGCTGCTATTCAGCAAGTGTACAAGAGAAAAAATTTAGAAGCAAGAAAAAATTTCATAGGATGTATCTATTCAAATGATTCATTTGGTCACACTACTAAAATTGGAGTAAGCAGAATGGGCAATGCTTATGGGTTCAAATTGGCTTCCCATTTTCTTAAACCAAAAGTTTAAAAGGATCCAGCACGTTGACACACCAAATCCAAAGCCCACACAAAAGGGGCTTCATTTTTATTCTTACTCTTTGAGGGTATGTGGACTTCACTATTCTAAGATCTTGTAACAAATAGCTAGCCATCTCAACATTTCAAAACCTAAGACACTTGTTTTCAGTCCCTCCTAGTATTACATGGTCAAATTCACATTGTGTAATAAAATGCAGTACCCAAATATTAATTAAAAAGAAAAAAGGTTCCAATAAAGTAGGTAGACACCATCCAATTGGCTTCCGATTTTCATAAGCCAAAAGGCTAAAAAAATCCAGCTCATGAACGCACCATACACAACCCACAAAAAGGGCTTCGCTTTTATTCTTACTCTTTCTGGGTGATGTAAACTTCACTATTCTAAGATCTTGTAACGGACAGCTAGCCATCTCAAACCTAAGAAATTTTTGTCCCCGCCTAGTACTACATTCACAGGTCAAATTCAGGTTAAGAGATTAAAAGACTTGAATAGACATTGACAGTGACAATTGTGTCTGTTTAAATCTTGGATGTGGTTTAAATCCAAAAAATGTCAGTGGAAGCATTTAATTCATTTCCATACACAAACTTCTACGGAACAAGTTAATTTTCATAGAGATGAAAGATTCAATCCAAAATTTGACAAAGACGGAGCAGCAAATACCGTGTGCAGAAGGCCTCAGAGGAAAGTTCAACTTTGCAAGAGGAAAATAATGCATTTTACTTTAAAAATTGAAAGCACAAAAATTATTCGTCACACATATATCCAACACTTGAGGCCATGTAATTTACTTCTTAGAACTGAAAGCATGCAATTATTTATCAAATATATACAGACCATTCTGGAGTTGTAAAATAGAACTCATACAATGGACCATGGAGAGGACCATACCTGTATCCGTCACCTACAATTTTTTTAGGAGATTGAACATTATCCTGTACAATTGAACCGCTCGAAAAAAATTTATGTCCTGAAACGGCAGGTGGTGGTAAGGAGCCACTTGGACAAGTACTTTCACCACCATGTCTTCCTGTCTCTTGATGCTCAGCTTTTTCTGATGCATATAGTTGACTTTGCTGTTCACAATCTGAGCGAACAGAATTTTTCCAATTTGGACAACCAGCATCCACGTCATCCTCAAATACATCAAAACAACCTCTGCATTTAATAAAAGATTTCACAATAATTTTCCACTCAAAGATGTGTCAAACAAATCATTTTCTAAGTAACAAGCTACTAAAAATCTCACTAACACACACAGATTAATTGTAAAGGGTTCATCAACTTAGTTGAATGAGTTATGGGCATGTATTTAGGAGATAGAAGAAGAAATCTACAAAAGATGTGCAAAGCCCTTATGAAAGACATGTAAAAGAATAACCCTCACTTTTATTCTTTTAATATAAGCATACAAGACGTGTGCGTGTTATGTTGATAGATGACATGTTCAATAGGACCTGGAACGCACTCCTACACCAGGGAACTAAGAATTTGTTATGTAGCGGATAGGAGAATTTCAGGCAGATCATAGATGGATTGACAAAATGTGTTTGACTGGGCATATGTTGGCCAGATTTCCTTTTACGCTAATAAAAAGTGTCAGCTCCATATCCGCACATGTGCAGAACCCTCCTACTTGGTCTGTGCAGATACACAATGTTACTTAGACTTGGTGGGAAGTGTCGGCTAAAATTCCGAGTTCAACACAGGTATTCTCATTCTTCTTGGGTTTTTAATTCATTTGTAAATCGCGAAGGATCTGACGTGGCTCGAAAAGAGGTATTTTTGCCTTAATAGAAGAGTATTGAGTAATATAGAACATACACAACACATTCATGAAAATTGCTGACTGGTAACAGAAAGCAGATGGAGACATGGATTTCATTATAGATTGCAATAGAAGGTTGCATATATATATAATATTCAATCCAAGAATGATAAAACCGAAGTTTTCTATCTTTGCAAACCAGAGGCAGCATACTTGAGCGCCTGAAGAGGTTTCATAGGAAATGCAGCAAGCGAATTCTCCAGATCATGAATGTCATTTTGTCCGTCCTGAGAAAATAAAGATTAAACTGCACATATCAGATAACTGCACAGGATTTGGGGGACCTAGAAACAAGAGCAAATGAGAGAAAGGGCGAACCTGATGGAAAGTATTAAATAACAATAATGAAACTAGGACTATAACTCGAATAGCAACTATACCTCCAGCTGCTGCGCAGCATTTGAATGATTGCTCCGATCAGGGGACACCCCCTCTGGAGGTGTAACAGCGTCATATTGCCCGTCCCTGTGCTTCACACTCACACTTGAATCTTCTGAATTTGAAATAGCGTCATCCTGAATCTGCAGGCAACAAAGCGGAAGAAGCTCAACTTATTAAAGTCGCATTCAAATGATTCAATCCATATTACCAACTGATCAATGGACTAATAGCATACAAGGGCAGCTTGATTCTTCAGATCCTCCAGATTGAAATTCCAGGCACTGATTCCTCGGATGTACTCTTGCTGCACATTAAGATAAGCTCAGGACAAGGGTTGACTAAGATGTAGAAAATACAAGATCGATATTATTGTAAAACAAATTACAAACTCTATGCATACATTTATTGCATCTTGTCCAATTTATTAAATTACATGCATCAACAGGAGAATCCAGCTTGTCTAAGGAAGCAGAAACCATTATATACTCACACACAAAGCAAGGATTAATATACAACTTAAATTGGCATATGAAATAGAAAAGAGTGGCCTGTTCTTTATTGATGTCACTCCCTCATATTCATCCTGTAATATTCTAATTTTCCTTGAACTTCTTTCCCAATTATAGGCCATTTTTGGCTAACAGCTTCAATAATTCTCTTTCGACATTTAATTACTTCAAGTTGAATATCCAGTTGAATGTTACATCTTAGTCATCCAACCATCGAATGTTGCAAATATGTGTCTAGTGCATGAAATAATTACCTAACATCAGACTAATACATTTCTGATTCCCAACGTAAAATATACCAAAAAACAGTTTTATCTGCAGAAGGTAACAGCTAGATCCAAAGTGCCTTGTCGTGATATCGTCCAATGTCTTATTCAAGAAGCACGGAAATATTGACAAGTTAAAACGTGTAGTTCATATGTACAGGGGGATGCAGAGCACCATGACTCCTTTTCATTAGTTGGACAGTTAGTCTGATCCATAAACTTTCAGCATTCTATGCAGCTGTAGAGGACAATAATTTGTTGGCTGCATGTGTTTCCTCTTTACTGTTTTACGGCATCTTTTTCCTTGGTAGGATCCAGGTATTTTGCAATATATGCATATATGTTATAATCCCAGTCAAACATGGACTCCAACAAGCATGAGCCACAGACAATATATGCATCTATGTTATGCTCCCGAATGTTTCTCAGCTTTTGTCATGAGAAAATGTTCCAGCACTTAAAAAGCATTCCTCATCTTATAACATATTAGCATTCTACATGCCCAGATAGGATACAGTTGCAATCTTTAATTCTCAAATTAAGATATTACAATGGAGGGATCTGCCGCCACTGTGAAGAAAGACAGATAGTTCAGAATGCAAATTGGTTTTGTTCCCAATAAAATTGTAATGATTGACATAGTTGGTTTATCACCTGTGATAACTGATCCTTGTCCTCATACAATGCCTTATTTTGAACAAGAAGATCTGCTTCTTTTGCCTGAAATAACATTTGATTTTGCGGAAATAGAGATAATCAACTCCACAGAAAGGGAGACATTAAAATGCATGAATGAGCATAATACCTTGAGCATCCTAAACCGTTCACCTAGAGGGGGCAATCCATCAAGGATAGTACGGGCTAAATAATCAGTGTTGCGTGCATGCTTGAAGAAATGGTGCTTTAAAAGCTTTTCTGAGGTGGGACGCTTTTTTGGATCCTTCACCAAGCAAGCAGCAACCAGTTCTCTGAAAGACTGAAAAATGGGTTGCAGTTTCAGAAAAAAAAAATGTACAAAATTAAGCTCATTAATTCTCATAACAAACCAGTGTTAAAAAAAAACCTTGGAAAATCGTTTGTCTCTTTCATAGTCAAGCCCAGGTGGTGCATTCTGCAGGGTCATCAGGAGAACCTGCACTTAAAGGAAGGGTAGAATGATCTCACGAAAGATATAATGTACTTACAATGAAAAAGGATGATTAGGGTAAATTACCAACCTTCATTGGTGGATACTTAGAGAATGGTGCATGACCATGAGCAAGTTCAAGAGCTGTTATTCCAAATGACCAAATATCTGCTCTGTTTATACAAATTATGTTGCACAAGAACTTAGAAATTGAATTACATTAAAAAAATATATATTAAAATTGTTCAGAGGAAATACTCACTTAAAATCGTATCCATGCAATTGCTGCATAACTTCAGGAGCCATCCTGATATAAATTTAAAGAAGAAAAATACCCAAGTTAATATCACCCATTTTCCACAATAATATGAGTAAAAGCAAATGCCAACAGGGAACACCTACCAGCATGGAGTTCCAACAAATGTATTTCTAGAACGCTGGCGATCACCAGTGTCAAACATGCATGCAGATACTCCAAAGTCTGCTAATTTAATGGCACCATCAGAATCAATCAATATATTCCCAGCCTGCAAAATTGTGTTAATTATGTCATATGTTGCCAGAACCAAATCTGGAAGAAGAGAGAAAAATGTTTACAGGGGTGATAGAAGTTAGAGCTTATACCATATAGGGATATACCCTTTTCCCACGTACAGAAAAAGTAAAAACACAAAGACATGTCTCAATTGACTATGCGAGTAGAAATGAGAGTAGAGTACATTTTGCCAAAGCAACATAAATAAGTTTACTTACTACCAAATGAAACTAAAACAGTTAAAGATCTTATTGGACAACCAATCCACAAGTTGTATCCAAGTGGATGTACAGAACATGCTTTTCAATGGAAATGATCAAATTAAAAAATACATAGCAAGACGGGAAAAAACAAATTATCATTCCATTCAAGTAAAAATTGCCACATGAGACACACATACCTTCACATCTCTATGAATGTGTCCATGGTAATGAAGGTACACAAGAGCTTTGAGGACCTCGCGTAATAATGTAGAAATAACAGGCTCCTCCAAACCTTCCGGATAGGATGACTTCATTATATGAAGGCAAGATCCCCCAGCCATGTACGGCATTACAACCCAAAGGTTATGGCCAGTAGTGAAGGAGCAATGTGCTCGAACTAAATTTGGATGGTCAATCAAAATCATTGTCTGTACCTCTCGACGTATACCATCCTAGTCATATCACACCCAAGAAGTAAAAGTTAAAAAAATGGGGGACAAATACTTGCTATGAACATAAGTTCAAACGTGTAGTAAGATTCAACAATTAAGACAAGAAACAGTAAACCATGCATATCTTTATGCCTTAGTCATCTCCAGATTAAGAGAAACACAAATTCGCCCACCATCAATCTGTGACATATACGAAATCTTCCATTTTTTTTTTATTTTTTTTTTTTACTTAGCACAAATGACTTTTAGAAATTTTATTTGATTCAAATCGAAAAATATGCACTCAGTGCTGTTTTTTATACAGCCCTCATTCTTCGAGCCGTTATACCTAAATCAAGTGTGCTGATACAAAATTTATGCAAAAAATTTATTTGAAAAGTCAGATATGACACTCACTGGAAGAGGGGAGATCAGCAGTTATATATTTATTTTGAACCCGAATCACAAGCAAAAGAAAGCAACCAAAAATACATCTTTTAGAACATAAGTATGATTGCTGCACTATCTAGTTATGTGGACAAAAGCATGCTGGATTCAAATGGAATGACTTGGAAAAATATGAAAAATGCAAATATAGAATTCAAGCCATGTAAAACCATGAACTGTCGCTGTTCAAGTTAATTAAGAAGATAACATACCAGGTCAATGTTACACTTCTCGAGATCAAGAACCTTGATTGCAACTATTTCCTTAAGAGGAATGCAGAAAGCTCTATACACAGTCGCACTGACACCTTCGCCAACTTCTTCATATAACTTATAATCTTTAGCATCAAGAGGAAACTTATTTCCTGGCACCTGTTCCATAATTTCTCCTTATATCAAAAATTAACACCCCCTTTACACCTTGACATCACAGTAAACTTCAACTGAATATAGCCAAAAGAGGTGGGACTCAAGAAAATATGAGTTTCTTCAAATAAATTAGTATATTCGTTCTGTATACCCAATTTATGTAGCTGCAACACCTTCACAGCATGATACTTTCAACCCAATATTTCTACAAAAGGAAACTATTCCAACTAAATACTAATCTCCAACCGAAGGACCTTCCAAAAGTATAGACTGATGTAGATAACACCCATTTAATAAATTTTGTGCTTTTCCAAACTGAACTTCTCTTGGCCCTCTGTAGATAAGAATTGGTTCAAAAGGAGCTGCACTTTTTCTCAATAATCACTCGAGTGATTATTTAGCCAGGATCACGGACTGATGTGTGAAGTATTTATTGTCATGGTACGTATCTCCACATAAACCTTCTGAACAAATAAGGTCCAGAAGTTCAAAAACTGCAAAGAAACAAAATTGACAGTGTATTTACATTTGACTTAGTGATATCTGGCCAAATAAAGATGACAGTCGTTAATCGAGATACAACTGTAAAGAGGGAAGGGCAAATAAAAGCATATTTGTGTTTCGGAGTGTGCAGGAATTCCTCTAATTATAACTTCAACTTGTACATTAACTCTAATTTTTCTTTCTTTCTTTCTTTTTTTTTTTTCTTTTGATAAAGTAAATGTAATATTTAGTCACTGAAAAAGAAGGGAGAATGAAAATATCATAATATGCTATTGCCATTCGAGGGTGTAATGAACAAATCGAAATTAGCATAGTGTCTCAACAAGTAACTGATCAATTAAACATATACGTTATAAAAATAAAACAACTAATGCATCTTCTCAATGCATCCCACAAAAGGGTTAATCTTCATAATCCAATCAAACGCAAGACCACGAATTAATCAAACAAAACAGCAAAAATTATATAAAAATGTAATTAAGTATTCCAGCAAGATGCTGAATCGTTTTGACCAGTTCCAAGTCCAATAGGTATAATCAACTGGAAATTGTACGGACCTAGGGTTTTAGACCACGGAACTTCGTGCGAAAGGAGAAAATATAAATCTTCAGAGAGGAAGCACGGAGAATAAACGACGTCGTCTGCAAGTAATTTTATAAAACCTCTGGTTCGACTAATCCGCCATAGACCATGTCAATAGAATCATCAGGTCCTCCCCCAACAGTTGTCTACGGTTCTTGCGGTGGAATCTTCACAGTTGAATCGTATGGCTAAATAACTATTTTTCTTACTTATTTTTTTGGTAGGACAAGAAAATATCTTATTCTCCGCTGAAAATAGTAATAAATTAAGGGAGAATAGCAGCGTGGTTCCTAATCTTTCAAAACTTGGCAGGAATTACCAAAACCTTTCATTTTGACAGCTGAGGCCCAAACCTTTATTTACCGTTGTAGATGGAGGACAGGTGGATGGAGTCCGTCTATCCATCCGTTAGTTGACCCATTTTTTTCCTTATTTTGACAATTTAAGTGAAAGGAA
>CAIGRQ010284821.1:0-12244 GCA_903798375.1 Fraxinus sp. D2006-0159
GCATGTTGATGGAATTGGTGAAACCAAATTTAACATAACACCAGAAGAGATATTAGCTACAATTGAAACTGGTTTGAATGAACCCATAGAGACAAAGCCCGAGGTTTTATCTTTAAAAAGCTTTATATTTCCAGATCCTTTGTTGCGGCTTGGGTAATATTTAGGCATGCGGGTCATCCTCCAGTTTTGAGAAAGATATATGGATGAAAATTAATCACTACTATATTAAAAGAGGGAATATCAAAGTTACTGTTCATTTTTGCACCCTTGTTTTCACACCTGAACTGGTTTCTCAACTGATAACCGACTTACTTTCTTTCTCAACCTAAATATCTTTTTAACTTGTCCTGTTTCAATCAAATGAATTCTCCATTCAATTTACTTATTCAAAGAATTCAAACTTGCTATTTTCTTCTGCTGCAAATAAGGGAGCTAAAGAATTCACCCTTGTTTTCATAAGCTAATAGCCGACTTACATGATAGGCGACTTAGTTCCTTTCTAATATGTTTTAACTTTTTCTATTTCAACCAAATCAATTCTCCATTCAATTTATTTATTCAAAGAATTCAACCTTGCTATTTTCTTCTGCTACAAATAAGAGAGCTAAAAAATTCAGAGTAATAGTGAAACAGAATACAGATAGTGAAGCTAACGAATTGAAGGTTCTATTTTTCACTACTTAAGGTTTTTTGATATTTTTTTCCCCTATTTTGTTCTTGGTTATAAGATTTTCTATCATGCACACCTGGTGTCGTTGAAGTAGCAGACGCACACATGGCACATAAGCCACACACTCTGAATGTTTGGAGATGCCTTCGAATTATTGGGACCGCCATGTATATAAAGGATATGTCCAATAAATTATTTCAATGAAGGTTTTTTGATAATTTTTCCCACCACTTTGTTTCTTGGGTCACCATGTATGTATTAGTGAATTATTTCACTTGATTATAAGGTTTTCTGCTAGGAACACCACACACTCCAAATGTTTGGAGCATGCCTCCGAATTATTTGGAGTATGCAAAGAATATGTCCAATAAATTATTTGAACGAAGGTTTTTTGATATTTTTTCCCCCACTTTGTTTCTTGGGTAAAGGATATGTCCAGTGAATTATTTCACTGGAGGTTTTATGATATTTTTTCCCTGTTTCTTGATTATAACGTTTTCTACCATGACACCATACACTCCGAATGTTTGGAGACATACCTTCAGTGACTTCGAACTATTTGGAGTCACCATGTATGTAAAGGATATATCCAGTAAATTATTTCAATGAAGGTTTTATGATATTTTTTCTCCTCTATTGCTTTTCTGGATGAATCTGTTTGATTCAACAAATTTGTTTGATTTAGTCTATAACTTCCTAATTAACTCAAACAAAGTTCATCTACTTAGATAAAATAAAGTTCGATTTCTACCCAGAAATATAATAGTTTACTGCATACCTATATAGTTGTTGCTTGATTTTGCACAAGTAAAATTTTCACCATGGTGAAGAAATCTATAAAAATCTGAAAAAATAGATAAAAAAATTATTTAGAAATTAAAGAAAAAAAAATAAATCCATATTGTGCAGAGTGGCGGAGTAACACTTGTCCGGAGTATTTACATCGCAAAGCGCGGAGCGACTCCACACATCATGGAGTAAGCACTCTACTGTGCGGAGTGTTACACTCCGCACACTGCAGAGTGACACTCCGTATTGTTCAACATGATTCTTAGGTGATGATGTTGGTATATTTCATTCAAATTGTCCTTCATTGTTAGTATTTTCTATTTGTTAACAATTTGTCTTAATGCTTCTGAAATACTTAGGATAACCACTCGAGCAAAGGAGGAGCTTGAAGAAGAGGATGAAGAGATTGGGGAAGAGGATGAAATGGTCGATTTCATTTTCGATGAAGAAGAAGTCGATGAACGTGGCATCCCAAATTATGTTTTGATATGGGTTTATCGTAAATTATTATTAGCAATGTAAGTTTTAAAAAAAAAAAAAAGAATTGGTCACTTCGCGGAGTGCGGAGTTTCCTTTTTTTTTTTGGGTCCAAAATCAAAATGGTGAAAAATAAGTATGTGTAAATTTTGTTAATGTTATTTTTAAATGTATTATGGACGTAGATTATTGGCAGTAATATAAGTTTTAAAAAAAAAAAAAATTGGTTGCTCGGCCCGCGGAGTGAAAACTCCGCACACATTGCAGAGTTTGAACTCCACACTCATGAGGAGTCTCCGTACATTGTGGAGTTCAAACTCCGCACAAGTACGGAGTCTCCGCAAACTCCGCACTTTGTGCGGAGTCATACTCCGTGCTGTGCGGAGTGAAAACTCTACATAGTGCGAAGTTTTTTTTTTTTCTCAAAATCAAATGCGCTCCTGTTCAGACGACCAAAACCCTACCTATCTGTGAAGAAGAAATATGCCAAAGGGGCGCCTTCAAGTTTTCCTCCAGCTTATGGTTCGTCTTTATTTTCAAAAAACTTTTGTGCTTGTCGATTTGTCAATATTTGAACTTCAAATCTTCCATATTTTTTTGTTGATTTCTTATTTTGTGATGTTCATATCTTCTATATTTCGATTCAAAAATTTTTTTCGAGGTTTTTGTGCGTCTTCAGGTTTTAATTTCTTTCTCTTCTTCAAATATTTGTCAACTTCTGATGCTTTTAGTTTCAAACTTCTATATATATAGTTTCCAAGCGGATTTTTCCTTCATCTATTTGTGTCATTGTGTGAGTCTAATTATATTTCCAGCTGGTAGAATTGATGGTTGTAGTATATTGTTTTTGAACTTCTTTGGAAGTTTGTCAAAGAAGTTGGGCAATTTCACAATATCGTAAATGCAAGATTTCATATTGGAATCTCAGAGATCTCTCTTTTAGGTAACTTAGCTATTTTCTTTTTTCTGTTCTCAATGTGTTTACGTAAATTTTTTCAGCTCATAAATAGGTATCATGATGTGGTTCTAGCCAATTGTGTGGATTATCGAAGTTATGTAAAACTTGTTTGTTGAGGTTAGATGTCAGCCCAGGTCACATGTGAAGAAAGGTGTGACAGAGGAAATAAACTTTGCCCCACATTGATTATTTGGTTGCAAGCATGATTGACTTTATCAATGGCATGTAGGTTGGAACTTATCTTTGTTATAGGTTTTAACACTATTATTAATAAATAGGAAGCTCATTAATATTGAAATTTTAGGTAGAATGTATGGAGAGAGTTCATACTTATTACTCTAATTCAATTTGTTTAATTATGTATACATTGGAAAAATGCATGATGGCTTCTTGTCCTTGTATATGCTTATGTTTCATATCAAGTGCCTTGTTTCATTTTTTAAATCTAAAACATGTATATTGTATCTGTTTGATGATCTTAATATATAAGTTGGTAATGAAGTNAGAATGTATGGAGAGAGTTCATACTTATTACTCTAATTCAATTTGTTTAATTATGTATACATTGGAAAAATGCATGATGGCTTCTTGTCCTTGTATATGCTTATGTTTCATATCAAGTGCCTTGTTTCATTTTTTAAATCTAAAACATGTATATTGTATCTGTTTGATGATCTTAATATATAAGTTGGTAATGAAGTGTTTTAACTCTTGAAATCTTAGGTAAGAAGTTCTCTGAAATTGTAGGAAGTCCTTCCTATATGGCTCCATAACTACTCAAGCGAAACTGTGGACCAAAAACAAATATATGGAGTGCTTGAGTTATTCCCTATAGCTTCTTGTGTGGAGTTCCTCCATTTTGGGCTGGTATGTTGAATTTCCTCAAAATAGTATCTCTCTTTGTGGCGAGCTCCTTGTTCTCGTTCTGGTATATACATCCTTTACAGTTTCCATCTGCTTTGCAGTTCTTTAGAGTATTTAGTCTTAGGATTGTATGCATTTCATCTTTAATGCTTTATATATTCATCAAAAATCATGTTCTTTGACATTCCACTTCAGTTCAAACCGGCTTGTCTGAATGATGATACATTTTCCTATTATTTTTAATCATGTTTGCAACCATGATTAATCATCTGTCTAAAGCAAGTTTTTGCATAGAATCTAAACAAGGTGTTGCTTAGGCCATTATGCGATGAAAAATTAGACTTCGAAAGGGAACCATGGTCGAGCATATCATAAAGTGCCAAGAGTTGTACAGATGTTGGAGCCACATCCTAAGCTTTGACTCACTGTGCAGTACAATTTCTAGGTAAAATATTGTTTTCGTTTGCTAAGTTATTTAACAAATATATAATTCTTTTTCATTATGCTTCAAATGTTTTCTTCAGACGACCATTGTTCTCTAATCTTTTATTTCCTGCTTTGTGCAATTTACGTATTTCTTGGGGTTCATTTTTTGCTTGGTTACCTTCTTTATTGAATCTTGGAATGTTTTCTGTTCTTAAGTTGTCATTTTACTATTTGTCAACACAATTCTTTTGCTTTAGATGTGTGTCCCATGATTGAAGATGATCCTAATGACGTTCTGGAAGAGTCCTTTTCGTCAGGACGTGAAATTCATTAATTGATTTAATTATTGTAAACTTCTGCCTAAAGATCGGCCATTTTTTGTAATTTCCGACTTCTTTCCGAGTGCTATTTGAGGTAAGAGTGTCGGGGTTACAATTGTTTGATTGATCGTCTTCAAATTCAAATTTAGGCTTTAAAGCTAGCGTTGAGCAATGAATTAGGAAAATATTTATGGGCACACAAGTGATTTTAATTTTAGAATTATGTGCTTTTACTTTTAGTATGTCTGCATCTATGTGTTTAACTCTATTTCTAGGAACACAGAGTTTGCAACTTCCAGTTACACTAATAATGCATAGATAAATTTCATCTTGAAGCAGGAATATTGGGAATAATTGAATGGATTCTTTCTTGATCTTTCATGTGAACTTTTCCACTAGAACAAAAAAATGTTTCAATAATTTTGGTGTTTCAATACCGGAATATCAATCCTCGCCGGCCGTTTCCGCTTCAAAACCATCACCTTCGATGACCCATCTTTTCCTCCATCTTTATCTTTATTGTTGAATGGTTTTCTAATAGCTAAAGGCAACGGCAAAAGAGAAAGTGGCGGAGGTGAGGTGTTGGGCTTACAGAAAATCGACGATAATTGTTTCGGGGACGGAGTAAACATGTCAGAATTTGATGCCGCCGTTACCGCACAAGGCATTATTTGATTATTTCATATATTTTTTTTTTTCAGCTACTTCTGGATGGGATCAATTGCTATTTTTCTTCCGTTAGTGAAATCAAAATCAATTTTTTGATTGATAGAGCAAAATGCTTAGAGTTTAGCTTAATTCTTGGATTTATATAAGTGTGAAGTTGGAAAAAGTAGGATGTGGTCTGACATATAATTAATAGCTTCAGAGAAAATGTGGTACGCGAAGAAAAAATTGCTCTCTTTTATTTATAGATATGTGGCTGTCGAAATGGGTTTTGAATCTGATGTATATTTTTGCAATACAATGATTGAGGCTTATGAAAACAGTTGATGTTTTGAAAGTGCTAGGAAGGTGTTTGGTAAAATTCCTTACAGGGACTTGGTATCTTGGACATCGAAGGAGAGAAAACCACTTTTTACGTTGAAGAAAGCACTTGACAATGCTCCACCTGTTCGCGATTTTATTGGAGCTCTTAAGGTAGCAAATTCACGAACTGGATTACCAGGTCTAATTGCTGAAGTGAAAAAGGCCTCTCTGAGTAGAGGAGTTCTTAGAGAAGATTTTGATCCTGTAAGTTTGCAATGTTAATTGGCATTAAATGTGGCAATATATTTACTTTCCCAAGATAAAAGGCACGTCCTACTTATCACCAATGTGTAGGGTATTTCTGCATGTGTACATCAATAATGCAAAAGAAAGAACAATTCTTTAGCATGATGAACTTCCAGTAACAAATTTTCTCTTCGTTTTACTATGATAAGCAACAATAAAATAAAATAAAATCCACGCTTGATAATTTGTTTCTTATTCACTAGACGGGCTTTGTCAAATAATCAACTTAATCAGCTATTTACTGCGTAATGATTTTGGTTGGGGAGTAAGCATTGAAGTCAGTACATGAATAAGCAGCATGGGGTCCTCGCCCTCCAACTTAAGCTAAGTTTAGAGTGCTAATTGCTGCCAGGGACAAGAAATATAGGGTGTGTTGGCTTCTAACTCATAAGGGTTTAAGGATAGAGAGATGGGAGGAAAATGACATATTCATTGCGAAGTTAATTCAAATATTTATTTCCCTAAGTCCCTCTGTGATTCTTTGCAAAATTTAGAGAAATTTATAACAATGTATTTTCCTTTTATTCCCCCTACGATGCATGTATGGACGTTTCATAATATGAACCGAATTTATATAGTGGCATTTAATGATAATAATGAAGATTCTGCTATCTATGGTGTTTTCTTCTTTCCCAAACCTATGAAGACATCTAGGAGAACCTGTTCACCCTCTTTTTAGTTTTCTTAGAAATGTTTTTGTAGACTGTTGAAATTTCTATAAGTATATCATTCTTTTGAATATTTTCAGTCCACAGGTTGAGATTGCTAAAGCCAGCATGCCTAAGTGTCTTGACAGATCAGAAGTATTTCTAGGTAAGAATCAACTTTTTAGTACTCAAACTTTTGCTTCTAGGAAATATTGCTACATCGATAAGGTCTTTTTTTTTTCAAGGTTTGTTGGTTTTTGTTTCACTACAAAGTACCATTTTCACTTACTCTCTTTTCTGTACCAAATCAGGTATGTTTTGCTATAGTATTTTGCACCAAATTATATTGTTGTTTCATCATAGATGTCCTAACTGAAGCGGGGAAACTAAGATATCATGTTTGTGAATATGTTTGACTTCCAGGCATGAGTTTCCAAGAACTACTCGAAACACCACAAGGGGATCGAAGTCACTATCATGACGACTTTTCAATAATTGTTATTTCTTTGGAGGGAAGAATATGGTGATCATGTGTATAATTTGGATCATTGGATGCAACTATCATAGGAGATGTTGCAGAAAAATTACTCAAAACAAATGCTGATGTATTAATGAATTATTCTCCAGAAATCAAATTTTCATCCCTCAAATCTTTAAATATAATTGCAAACAAAAATAATACTAATTTATTAATACATATTTTATTTGCAGACGCCAGCCGCAGATTTGAACAACATCATGAAACAAGAGAGCCAAATCGAACTATTGTTTTATTTAAAAATCTCAGAAAAACACCACACTCCATCTGTATGTCGGTTTGAAATCATCATAGCTATCATTGATAACAATATTTCAAATACAACTGAATATCAAACTCAAGAAGAACACAGAAAAAATAAAAACAATATGTGCAGCGAAGTCAGTGAATCTTTTACACACGATGAAGAAATATATATATATAAAACATTTGGTCTATGTATAGTATATACAATAAAATGTCATCGGTTAATAGAAAAAAAAATGTATAAATAATTATTTTGACTTATTTATTCATTTTTACATTTATATTAAATATATATAAATATAAAAAAAAAGCTGAGCGCGAGCTCCACATTATGCGGAGTGGAGCTCCGTATCGCTCCACAAAAATGCGGAGCACGAACTCCACATTATGCGGTGTTCGTGCTCCGCATTTTAGCGGAGCACTAGAGCTCTCTCCTCATTTACGGACCTCTTGTTCTACATTTCTGCGGAACGTGTTATTTTCCAAAAAAAAATTAATTTTGCACAGAAAGTAGAGAACAAAAGAGCTACAGCGAAGATTTAAGGAAGTGCACTATGCCTTTTTATAGTACAAGATCGTTTGTGGTTATGGTATAGTGAAGTCTTATGTCAAACTCTGTACCAAACATTTAATTTTTTGTTCAAGGTTTTGATTTTAGGCTTATCACTATTGTTTTAGATGGTAAATTTTCATTTGATATTTGTTGATTATGTTTTCAATGAAAAATCATGCGTAATTAAGGAGATGGTTTTAAACAAGTTCAACAGTGAACTGCCGTTATTTGTGACTAATTGGTATTTGAATTCAAGTTGATATTTTAAATATCTTCTTGTAAATATCTTCTGTAAGAGAGGCAGCAGAATTAAAATTAGCAACTTATTAACAATCATATGCACAAATGGCTTAATTTAAGCTAATAATTGAATAAAAATGAAATTGAGAGAAATTGGTTCATATGATATGAGGGTTGAGGGTTGAGGAAAAAAAATTAATGACTTTACATTTTAAAAAAATTTATATTTAAATTTAATCAATTAAGGTTTTTTTTAATAAAACTTTTAATAGATCCAAATGGATATTCATATCGTAGAATGTCAAATCAAACAAAGTTTACATTAGAATGAGGTTTGAATTGGAAAAAAACATAAACAATCGCAAGTTTGCATTTCATAATTATTGTAAAATTATTTTTGAAATTTAAAATTTATCATCATATATTTATCAATCATACTTCAATATTTAAATCAGTTAAAACACATATTTGCCTAAAATATTTAATTTTGAAAAAAGGCTTGGGCGACTTATTCACACACAAAAAAATAAAATAAATTTGCGTTGTACTTGTACGAGAGTCGTGTCCGCAGTATCATACGGAGTGACACGAGTTACACTCTAGAGTCACACTCTGAAATGTACGGAGTGTCACTCCGCATATTATGGAGTGCGGCACCATGTTCAGCCTGACACTGCGAAATGTGCGGAGTGACACTCCGCACATTACGGAGTGCAATTTCTTTTTCTGCATCTCTGCACATGAACTAACTCCGCACATTATTCTCCGTTTCTTTTTTTTGCCTACTCTTTGAAGTTACAGTTCTCCTTGGTGTGATATACTTTGCTTGGCGAAAATCTTATGAATCATGATTTGTTATCTTGCATCAGGATCCTGCTTGCTTTGTTCTTAAGGAAGATGCCTCACCTTGCATTTTTGGCCCAATTGAAAAGCAGAGGTGGTCATACGCATGTGCAAACTAGTTGATTGAAACGTTGATCTATGGTGAGTGATTTAATTTATTGATCTTTATATCTTAGCAGTGAAACTTGCAGTAAAAAAAATCCTTTTACCTTATTCTGCATCTGAGAGTGCTGAGAATGTTATTGAATTTACAGTTGTGAGGCCCTTCAGCTTGATTGGTCCCAGAATGGATTTCATAGAATTGGTGGTCTCAAGGCATTCCAAGAGTTTTAGCATGCTTTACCAATGTGAGATTATTATTCATATGCAAATTAAATACCACGTTCAATTAATTTGACTGTCTATTTTCTTATATTGTTTGCTTTCAGAATCTTCTAAGGAACCACTCAAGCTCTGGATGGCGGCGAATCACAAAAAACCCTTGTTTATATCAAGGATGCCATTGAATTTTGTGTTCCTAGATTAATTTATTGTGAACATTTTCTCGTTTTATTTTTCACATATGTTTTGCAATATTAATTCAATTATGCTATGCTAATAACACTTTCAAAATAACACAAGCCGTGCATCGCACGACGTAAAACTAATATATATATAAATGTTTATATAAAGGATTATATAATGCAATTTGACATTTTACCATTTGTCGTTTAAAAAACAGTCAACTGTTTCATAAAATATTTTCTCTTCACATCATTTTATATAATCTCTTATGTACCATTTTGATATACGAGTAGGATGATCCAGTGTGAAGTATGGATAGTAAGTTTAATCATGTTTGGTGTACAAATAACACAAGCCGTGCATCGCACGGCGTAAAACTAATATATATATATATAAATGTTTATATAAAGGATTATATAATGCAATTTGACATTTTACCATTTGTCGTTTAAAAAACAGTCAACTGTTTCATAAAATATTTTCTCTCCACATCATTTTATATAATCTCTTATGTACCATTTTGATATACGAGTAGGATGATCCAGTGTGAAGTATGGATAGTAAGTTTAAGGGTAATTGGCGCAAAACGTCCCTACCTATGGCGAGTTGTGTGGAAAACGTCCCTACGTTTGATTTTTTGGTGCATAACGTTCCTACCTTTGCATTTTCTTGCGCAAAACATCTTTTTCACCTATTTTTAACATAAAATGACCATTATACCCTCATATGTAAATAAAAAAATAAAGAATAAATTACAATTTGCTTATCAACTTTTTTAAAAATACAAATCAATCCAAAACTTATTAAAAATGACAAAAACACACCCTCCCTCTTCTCCTCCACCTCCTTCCACCACCTCCACCCTCAGAGCTAAACTTGGGAATTTTTGAACCGGCACAGTAAGTTTAATCATGTTTGGTGTACATCGTGATCTACACATACACATTTGTTTATGTCATATCACATCACGTGTCATTATCTCATGGTACAGTTAAAAAAAATTATTTTTCATCCACTTATTTTTTGACAACCCATCAATCAAGTTTCAACTTTCAAGCTCAGTGACCATTGATGTACAAGTGGGGTAGTGTGACGTGGGCATTCATTCCAATCCAAATCCATAGCTCTGTTATCTCCGCCTTCCCAATCACAAATCCATAGCTCTGTTATCTCCACCGTCCTCCCCTTTCCGCTACCGCCATTTCGCCGTTCCTTAAATTCAGATCAGGTAATCCCTGCTTGACGAACTTCATCATCATAAGACTCTTGAAGGGAACATTCACATTCCTAGTTTTCTACGCACCTTTTTTTATACTTCAACCTGAAATCCACGATTTTTTCAGACTCATTTTTTCAGTTTTTGGGTTATGAATTTCTTAATTTTCTAGCTTTCAACATTTATATTAAGAAAATCTGATTGATTTTTCTCTTCTTTTTGTTTCAAATTAGGGGTTGCTGGTGTGGGTCTGAATTGCTATAATCGATGAATCGGACACTTACTCCTTGATTTAAATTGCTCGGCTAATTAGGTTTGATTATATATTCTCTGTCCTTTTGTTTTGTTTGTCAATCTAGCAAACTTGCCTTGATAATTGATATGAATAATTTTATATTTATCAAGCTTTTGAACAAATTGTGACAATTTTTTCTGTTGGAAAGAGAGCAGATAATTGTCATGTGGGAGCATAATTCTTTTTCCAACAAATAGATAATTGTCTTGTGAAAATGTAGTTTGTACAAGGCCTTTAAATTGCCTAGGTGATGATCATGGCAGGATCATGGGAATGGAATTTTTTTCCTTGGCCACAATCAGGATCATATATATGCAATTAACTAGTTTTTTGCCTGAGCACACCTTTAAGAAGAAGATTGCATGGAATTCAACTTCAATACTTAGATTTTTGGAGTATGGCCATGCCAGGACAACCATGGAGAATATTGAAAATTTACAAAAATATCTCATCTTTTTGCCCTACAGTTAGCTACACAATTCTTAATATTAAGGGTCGATTTTATCTGTGATTACTGATTACATTTGCAAAATATTCTATACAAATCTTTTAATACCACTCGATTCATGTTATTCAATATTCTGAATCATCAGTTTTGAAAGAATCAAGAAAGTGGAGACTCTGAATATTTTAATACCACTCGATTCTTGTAACTCTTACTGCTTAATTATCATGGCCCTTCACCCTGTAGAGCCGACCGGCGCTATCATTTCCTCCATTTATGAACAGTGAGTCTAGAAAGAGCATGTTTTCAAAACCTTCGTTAATATAATTGGGTTCTCACAAGAATTTATATTTTCAGGTTTTTGAACAAATTATGACATGGGGAGAGAGTTGTCTGGTGGAAATGTAGTTTTTTTACAAAACCTTTATACTGCCTAGGTGGTGATGATAGCATAAACATGGAAATGGATTTTTTTCTCCATTGCCCATTGTTAGAATACTGAAAATTAGGATCATATATATGCAATTAAATTGTTTTTTGCCTAAATATTTTTACGAAAAAGATTGAATGGAGGAATAAATTGAATACATAGATCTCTTGAGTACGGTCCTTGGAAGATAAATGTGAAGAATATTGAAAATTTGCAAAAACAACTCACCTTTGTGCCCAATAATTAGCTCCAGAATTCTTTTGTATTAAAGAATGCATTTGATCTTTGATTTCATCTGAAAAAGATTCTATACGATCAAATCTTTTAATATCACTCTATTTATGTTATGTGAGATTCTAAATCAATTTAAAAGAAGCAAGAATTGGAGATGAAAGAAAACATTGAATGTTTGATACGTTACAACTATGTGTTAGGATCTGCAGAAATACAATGGAATAATCGCCTCAGTTGTGCAATTAAGACTTCTGTGCAGATGAATTTGATACAC
>CAIGRQ010284840.1:0-11976 GCA_903798375.1 Fraxinus sp. D2006-0159
GTGTGGGTTAAGTGGAGAGAGTGAGAAGACAGAAGACAGATATAGAGATAGAGGAGAGCGAAATGATTTTCAACGTTTGGGATGAAAATGGATTTTGTGTGGGGTAGATTTTATAATATTATTATCACTATTAATAGTTGAATTATTGCTTGATTTATGGATAAGTAAGCCTCGTATCTGATTTTTGAATTACAATTTTTAAAAACCTACCATAGTGTAATTTTCACTTTTTAATCTTGCATATTTAAAAATTTGAGTTATTACATTTTATCCATCATCCACATTATTTATATTTGAGCCCTCTGGGTGAAAATTAAAATGTCAGTCGATAATTAACTTAACTGCATATTTCATAGGACTCACAATTTTTTAACTACACATTTTATCAACTTCTACCAAAATCAACTAAAAATCTGATTTTTATCCCAATCAAACATGAACTTATTATAAATTGTACACGTCTCCGAATAAAAAGAACACATTAGTGATTAACCATAACATAATGCCTAAACATGATACTTGCGCTCCCTTACTTTTAGCATATTGCAAGTAAATGCTCGACTGCGAAAATAAAGTGATTCTGGGCTCAGACTTTAGTGAATTTCTTCTACAAGGAATAACCATGGATTCAAACTAATATGATATTATCCAATAGAACATTGATAATATTTAGCCCTTGTTTGACAATCATTATTTAAAAAAAAAAAAAAAACAATGTTTGAATAACAGTTTTTAGAGAAGGTGTAGTTAAAAAGTGGAAAAAAATCTTGAATTTATGTGCAGAATATTTTGTGTAAATTGAAAATGATTAAATATGTAGAAAAAAAGGGTTTTTAAATAATGATTGCCAAACAGAGGCTTAAATGTACGTACATAGGTATTCAATCAAATAAAGATGGTTTCAAACTAACAAAGAAAATTTCGTATAAAGAATATTGCTGGAGTTGCATTTACAGGGCTAGCATGCATACTTAAGTAACACAATCAATCAACAATGAGTGGTATCTTCAGAAGAAAAGAGACCAGACTCATCTTTCTCAAAAAGATTTTGGAACAGTTCATCCCACCTCTCCTTGTTCTTGTGTTTTATAGATAATCCTGCCAAAGAATCGCCACCTGATATGCCAGAATTTTCTGCCTCTTGGTCAAATGTTCCGTATTGAGTAGGTGAAAAGGCGTGAGGAATGGCCAATGAAACAGCCCTCCGTAAAGCAGCCTTGTACTGTTCACCGTGCTCTCTGGCTAACGATTCCTGTCGTTCCATCTTCTGTTCTGGTGGAACCTGTAGACTATCATCTTTCTCCCGCATCAGCTGTAATCCGTAAAAGAGCATTAGAGAGATTGCTGTTTTAAGTACTTATCGAAAAACACCCAACTATGTTTGAGGTCAAAAGGATCAAATAATTTCATGAAAAAAGCAGAAAGATAAACTACTATTATGTTAATACCCAGACAACGAGATCTGTTGGAGATCATTTGATAAATTTTTTTCAAGGCTTCAACGGTTTAAAAAAATAAAAATAAAAATAAAAACATAGACAAACTTACTTCAAGAGCCCTTTCAGCTTCTCTCTCTATCCAAATGATAGCATGGTCAGAAGTGGCATTACAAGAGAGAACTATATGCTCAAATCTTCCATCCACCGGAACTGCTGTCCTCACAACTGGTGGGAATCTTCCGCATCTATGTGCATAAACAGACATGGTAGTCCAAATTGATCAATCATTGATATAATAAATAAAATTGCAAACTGCCCACTTAATTTCTGGAATTATAGCATCCCCTTTTAGAGCCATATGTTGCAAAGTTGACAAAACTTTTGATCAATGATTCGGGTCATATATCAGAAAGTGATGAAGATAATAGGCTGAATTAGGATGAAAATTAGCAACAAATCCAAGTTTGTGCACAGTGAGATTCATAATGGTGAAACAATTTTCTCTTTTTCGCTGTATCATTTAGTTGATTTGCTGGTCAAAATAGTACTTGTTCCCCAAATTTAGTTTATAAATATTAACATGGTATTAGTGGATATTTAAACCAAAAAAAAAAAATAACTTCCTGCATACCTGAAAGGTTTGCGCTCAACAATGTGATAAAGGCGACCAGGGGAATATAACCTTCTTGGATCTTTGAGCTTCTTCGTCTCTGGTATGCAAGTATCCATCATGCACCTTAGGCACAGCAAGCATGGCAAACTGTCCATGAAGTAGATGCTTATATAAATAAGGGTCTTCAGTTGCAGCAAAAGAGATTTACGATTAAAAAGAACCCGACAAGTGCTTTACCAGAAAAGTGACTTGAAGATGTCCTCCAAGGGGGTCGCTGTTCGGGGCAAGAAATCATCCTGTATCAGTAAGGAAGAGGCTCGTTAAAATTCATTAACGCGTTGCTGTATTACGTGTTCCCATACATACATGTGGAAGCAAGAAGTTCCTGCAATATGTAAATGTATGATAATAAGAAAAAAAACACAGAAAGAAGAACATGGAAAAATGTTACTTTTTTTCCATCTATTTGGAAGTGCTGCTGATAGTAACAAAATTTCTTTCAATAAACACCAAAATAATTTGTTCATATGAAGTGACAATACAAACACCACATGAAAATTTGTGTAGCTCTACATTCTTATTTTCCCCCGTAACTATGAAAAGAATCCCTTCTGAATGCAAATTACTCTCGAATTTCAAACTGAAGTACATGTGTTGACATAGAAAAGAGCAATATCAACTTGCTAGCTTATTTACAAGTGTAGCTGAAGCTTTTTTGTTTCCTGAAACAGGTATTTATAGTCCATGAATGTTCTCACATATCTGTCGATTAGATTAACATGATCTGGTCAATATTTGTAATCTTCTAGGTTAAGCCAGCTAGAAAGAATTTGCCATAACAAGGCTGTTGAGTGAAATAGATGAGTCAAAATCAGACTACGAGGTGCTTGAAGCTGTTAAACTGCAAAAGATGAAGGAAGCAAGAAATCTGTCAAGACAAAAGGACAGGACTTCTAATTTTTCTTTCTTTTGAACTGGCATGGCTTATCCCAGCTGCTAGGAAAAAGGTCTTATATAAATCAAAGATGCGAATTCCCCAACTGAACAAGCAGAACCAGACGAACCATGAGACCTGAAAGTAAGTAGGATATAATTTGGATTATCTTCGAAGTTTTCTCATTTTACAATTATAGTCCAGTTGTGGCTTCTACATCATTCCAAGTGGCAACTGGAAAAACAATATAGATGGAAATGAAAAATTCAATTGGAGAAATGCATATTTTTGAGGAACGGAACACCAATTCTATAAATGCTTATCCCAAAACTTCTGCCTATGCAAGCTCCATATTCGAGAAAATAAAGCTCTATGCTATATAGATAAAATACATACAATTTCAAACTAATGTCACAAAACCCACAAAATTAAGCAAAACAAAAACCTGCAAAAACTACAAAAGAACTTGCCTGAAGCACAACAGAATTGATGACATCAGCATTTTTCACAGCCAAATTAAGCGACATACACCTGGCAGGTGCAATAGCAAAACACCTTATTCTCTTTTGGTCAATATTCCCCAACATGTGACGATTTTGCATCACCAGCATAGTCAATAATGCAGCCACACCTGATCCTAAGGAATGTCCTGTAAATGTCAATGTATAATTCGGATATTTTTCCACAAGTTCCTTCAGAATGTCATGCTCAGCCTTGAACACGCACCCAGCTGCTTTCAACAGCCCATTGTGAACATACCCCTCATCAAATTTCCTTTTCTTATTATCAAGCAAAAGGGCATAATCACTTTCCTTGGCCATATTAAGCCCTCTAATAGCAAGAACTATATCGGCATGATCATGATCAAGATACAACAAGTATGGGGGTGCTTGTCCGTGTGTATCCTCATAATTTCTTTTCTTAATTAACCAGTCTGGATTTATTCCATACCCTCGAGGAGGCTCCCAAAGAGAGTGTCTTAGATCATCCTCGTAAACAGCCAGTATGTATCGGCAGAGCCTTGGGACAGGTTCAAACTCTTCAGCCGTGGCAAGGTCCCATGTCTCGCTGTCATGACCTGCAGTGTATAGACACCTTTTCCATGCCCACCGTGCACACGCTAAGCAGTATACACACTCGAGAAGCGGGATGCCACACAGAATTGACATTACCTCCTAATATCTAAGCATAATAACATAAATGGAAGGAAATGTGGGATTCAACTGACTGTCTCAGAAGGGTACAAGCGAGAAAGGGATTCAAGATCAAAACAGTCTACAAAGAATTATCGGTTTATTTATGCTATTTGGAATTATTTTTTGAACACAAGACGTGGATAACAATCCAACAGTTCATAAGATGCGAATGCACGAATTGAAATAGGTAATTCCAGTGGTATATGAAAGTAAGGCAAATTAAATTGATGACTGGAAATTGGAAAATTCAAATATGGTTTTCTATCAATAGAAGATTACCAAGGGATATTTAACGCTCCAATAAAATCAATAAACAAACAGATAAGGTATCAGAGGATTACGACCAAAAAGCTTCAGCGCACACTATTTTCAACGACTAAACTTCCTTATTCCACTTAAAAAGAGAAACAAAAGCTAAAAACAAGCAATTAAGACAAACTCTCAGAGAAATAAAAGATTCGATCAAATTTAAATTGATTACAGTACAGCGGTAGCAATAAAAAACTGTAACTGGATTTCCACTCACTGAGCATTGAACCTGAACGCGGGAAAACAATGATTTCCACTATTCATATCGAGAGAAAAGCAACCAAAGTATCAGAATTCAGTTCCGATACGGAGAAAGGAGAAATCTAAGCATCAAAACTGCAGAAGAACTAGGGGGTGGTTAAGGTTTTCTGGATTTCAGCAGGTGGGTCTGTTATGTTGGCTTGTTTGGGGCATGAAACAAGCAAAAAAGTGTGCAGTTCCGCAGTTGGGCGTATTAATCATTGCTGAGTTTTTGGCTACCAGAGAAGAAAATTGAAAGAGAAATTTTAATGAAGGAGAAAGAGGGAGACATTTTTTAGGGTGATATAAGAAAAGGTTTCACCGTTCCCCAGACAGTCAACTGGTCTCAACTAACCACTGGTGGGATTGAAATTTGAAAGGTAAATTTCCATCTACCGTCACTCAACTTTGAGAAAAAATTCAATTAGGCTATTCAATTTTAATTTATCATAACCTTCAATTTTAGCCCGTTTGACAACCATTATCCAAAAACTCTTTTTTCTATAATCTCATTGTTAATTGCACATTCATAAAATATCGTCGGCCTACCCCCAAATCGTATCCTAAAGTGATTAAATTGATTAATTGGTATCATGCTGCAAAAAACCTTCTACATTAACTATTATGTAACACGCAAATCTATCTTTATGTCACATTATATTATAGAAATATAAAATAAAAAGAAAGAAACGTCATCTAACCAAAGCAAAGATATTTATTATAGCCCTCACACTCCCATTTTAAAGCACCACATGGTGAGTATATTGAAGGTGAGTTATAAAATGACTGACAAGTGAAAACTAAGCTCATATTTGACATATTTATACATAATATATATTATAGAGAAGTATGGTAGTGGATACGATAAAATGTGAAGATAATAATGAATAATAGTTATGAATATGTATTCAAAATTAATGTATCCAAATGGAGGCAAAGAAAATTCCGTCAATTTGACTAAACATAGTTGGTGGTGAAATTTGAAATCAAATTGAAATTATTAACTTAATTGAGGTAAATCACAATTTGATGACTCAATTATGATTTCTCTATAAGTTAAGTGGTTATTTTTTTAATTTAAAGCTAAATTAATTTTTATTTTCTAGTAGTTTCCCAAGTTCTTCAGAAGATTCTAGGAAGTATGATTATAAAGTGGGTCAAGGCTAATACAGAGATTAAGGTAGGGGTATCAAAAAGATCCATTTAACTCGATATTTGTGGAATTCGTCTCGAATGGTACGGGAATTATCCGTTTAATCGGATAAATGGGGAGGGGACGGGAGTCATTGTTTCGACGCGAGTACAAGGCAGACACAAAAAACATAATCCCCGTCCCGTTTTAAGTAAATTTCAAATTTAGATTTTTTATCAAATAAAAATAATAGATTTATCATATTTTTTAAATATCTATTAGTTGTTTTTAACAAATTAAAAAAAATAATGTTTACTAATTAAAGATATAAAAAAAAAAAATTGGATGATAAATTGGGACATGAGACTCGACTTACCGTTTTAATCGAGTACAAGGATAGGACAATGTGACAAAAATAATTGACTGGACAAATATAATGATGGTGTGATAGCAATTATAATCGTAAAGCAAAGAAATTAATTATTAGAATATGACGATAAGTAATATATAAGTTGTAAAAATTTAAATGAAGATTGAAAATTGAATCAATTCAACATAAAAAAAACGAAATTATACATATTTGTGTGCACGAATACGTCATATTTGTTTGGATCAATTTTCATTCATGTACAAGGGGAAGTAAAATATTTTCAATATTTTCATCTATGCCAAACGTGGCATTAGTTACAATCCCCCAACATTCTCAAACTTCTTGTGACAAACGACGACGTTTATCGAACATAAACAAACGAAGTGACAATTCTACCCTAGTGATTTTGAGCATCCCAAACATCTCCTCATTCTCATTTCAATATAATGGGCTCCACTTTCGCAAAACCCTAGTTTCTGCTCTGGCCTCCGCATCAGATTCAAGCAGCAGATCAGACAAATCGAAGAAAAGGTAAAACCTGCAATCAAATTGAAACATACAATGCTTGTGTAAATTTACTCGTTTGTTCTCGTACTTCTGTATGTATATTTTATCTCTGTACTTATGAACATGTTTCACGTGGGTTAGATTTAAAAACCCAGTTTTTTTTTTTTGTAAGAATCCTTTCTGTGAAATATATCATCATCTGGACATATGTAAATGTTTAGGGGCAGCTCAGATAATAGTATGATTTTTTTTGTTGGAATTTTTAGAAAATAATTATAGTGCATTTGTGTATGTTGTTGGCATATAGGTAATGTCTCCAAAGCAGCCAAATACTGGCTTATTTGTTGGCCTGAACAAAGGCCATGTTGTGACCCCGAAAGAATTAGCACCCCGCCCCTCGGCTAGGAAAGGGGTAAGTTTCATCTGTGCTTTCGCGGCTAGTTCAGTTTTTTTATTATTATTATTTTTTTGCTAGTTCAAGACAATGAAGTTCCATATGAGTTAGAAATGTTTGGTTGAATTTAAAGGGTTTATTTTATATTTGTAAGTGATTTAAGTTTTAAAACTAATAATTCTTTTATTGGTGAAAATTAGAAATAGGAAATTATCCAAACATGTTTGCAGACATCTACACTTCATCTGATCTTAGCCGAACATGCTCTTGATTCAAATAATTCAAATTCGCATTACAAATCATTTCTCCTATTGTGTTTGATGTAGAACAATAAACTATAAGGAGGCAGTGTATCATACACTGAGGCCCCCAAAAGTTTGGGAAATTTAATTATAGGCTCTCAACTTGTGTTGATTATAGGGTTATGTTAGCATAAAAACAATTGTTAACAACCATATACAGAGAAAGTTTTTCAAATTCAGACTACTTCATTAGTTGATTCTTGTTTTAAGGTTTTCAGAAGTAAATTTATGGTATGGAGTCGTATATTAGCTGATTGAAGAGGCAACTTGACAAGTAGTTAAAATGTAACTTATCATTCGCAATGTATGTGGTTTTTTATTCTTTTATTTTTTATTTTTTGTTCAATCTATTGATTGACTTAGAAAACGAGCAAGAGAGTGCACTTTGCAAGGAGCCTTATTCGGGAAGTTGCTGGATTTGCACCATATGAGAAGAGAATTACCGAGTTGCTTAAAGTTGGCAAGGACAAGCGTGCTCTGAAGGTGGCAAAGAGAAAGTTGGGCACTCACAAGAGGGCCAAGAAGAAGAGAGAGGAAATGTCTAGCGTTCTCCGGAAAATGAGGTAATCTTCTCAAATGACAGTCCTTAATATATTTTCACCTTTCAATTGAGAAATTTCAACTAGTATTTACTTGAAGTGGATTGAGCTTTTCCATTTATTTCTGAGTTTCCAAAGTTGTCTTTAAAATGAATTGTTGAGACTTGATGGTTTCTAAGTGCTATATCATTTGGTAAATTTATGTAGGGCTGCTGGAGGTGGCGAAAAGAAGAAGTGAAGTCTTGTTTCTTGTTTCAGAGTGGAAACCATAAATTTGGGCTGTTATATTTGTTCTTTGCTCCGAATTAGTTAGTACTGTTTCATTTAGCTTTCAATCTATTTTTTTTTCTAAAACACGAGTATGGTCAGAAATTGATTTTATGTTGGTAGTGACAAATCTTTGGTTATTGTATTGCCATCTAAGAATCCCTTATTTTTATTAGAGCATGTTAGATTGGCTTTATTTGCCATGGATAATGTCATTTTTCCACATGAAATCCTATTTTTGTGGTGCTTAGTGGACAATTTTTTTCATCGAAAATATTTTTCTATGGGTGATTTTTATTTTTCAAACAATTCACTTTCTTTCATATATTCCTTTTCTCTCATCTACGCACCAATAAAATATAGACAAGTATAATATTTTCTAGGTTGAAAAGTAAATGAATCAAACACATTTGATTAAGTAATTGAGTTGTTTAGAATTTAATTTTTTTTCATGTAAATTTTATGCTCGCAATCAAATGCATCATAAATTTTTGTGCCCGCCAGTGTCTAGCAAGGCAAATTAACAGTTTCTTGCTGATTTTGTCTTGAGCTTGTTGACTCTGGATATGAGAAGTAAAGACTCATGCGAAATCTCCAGCTTAGGTTACGAGTTGCTCTAATTTGAATCATGATATTTGCTTTTCTCAATTGTTATTCTGATAAACATGATGGAAATTTTGGTCCTATATCGGAGCACTAATCTTGCCAAACAAATTGTTTTTTAAACCGTTGGTAGCAGTCATTTTTGACTTCTTGTTTCATGTGTGAGACCAGTGGTGGAAAGAAACAGTCAATTTTTGGATTAAAATCTGCTTCATAGTGCTCCCAGACAAGCACTTTATATGGACGGACGCAAGATATTGCCATGTAAAGTTAATCCCCACTTGGTAATCGTGATGGCTAAGAGTGGTTTTTCATGTAGCAATTTGCAGAACCCCATTAGAGTGAGAACAAGTAATCTATCTGGTAATCTCCACTCCAGAAGCCAACATATTCAATAATCAAGAACAAGTGACAATCAATCTCACTTCCCAACAATCTTACCTTAAAGACCTGCAATTCCTCCAAGTAATCTACTCATTAATAAAACTGAAATAATGCTATTTAGCATTATTGATGTTTAATATATGTCTATGTGACATCATTAATGACACTAAATTATATGTTGAATTAAATATAAGGAATTATGACCCATTTAATAGGATTCAGTGGGAATGCTTATTTTCCCATTCAGCACGATAATGTTGTCAATAGCTAGATGTTTGACCTATTTTATCGAAGAGTACTATGATATGATTATATCCAAGTATTTCTCTAACATCTAACATCTAACTCATAGCGTGTGTGTGTCAATTGTTCGGGCTTGCCAACTTAAGAATGAGGGGAGGGCTTCATTGAGGCATGGAATCTCAAGAGCCAAACTTGCGGTCTCTAAAAGTTGGTATCAGAGTGGGACTACTCGAATTTGCGTTATTGGTTATGGGAGATCGATGGCGTGCATTCTTTAGAAGAAACGATTTTGGTCACAAGTTGTCTTGGCAAGCTAGTGGAACACAATGAAGGAAGCTATGGGAAAAATGGATGAAAAGGTACGCATTGCGCGAGTAAGCACTGTGTGAATGCTCGTGGAGAGCACAAACAATGATGAAGATTGTGTATTTGCTTTGACATGTGTTGAGATGTTGAGGCTAGAGGTTGTCTATCCGATGTACAAATGCTTATGGGGCATATGGTGAAGGTTGGTGTCGAAGGCGATACGTACGAGTTACTGAGGATTGATGTCCGAGGGAGCACTGTGTGATGCCCATTTATGTGGAGATGGTGCCGCTGTTATCTTGCAATGAGAGTGGTATGTGTTTATGGGAAACTCACTTCCCACTACGAGGGCATAAGCGGATTCGAATGGAAGAGAATGCCACGCAGTTATAGATATAAATGGATCGGATATGTCGATATCCGATAAGAATAATTATCCGATCTGATCCAATAAGCTAACGGTTATTTGATTGTGAAATCTATATCCAATTGCTATGTTATCAGATATTTAATTCGAAATTGAAAAAAATTAAGAAGATAAACATTTTATATTAGTCAACTTCTAAACCCTAGAATTAGAAGACACGGATAGCTTTTTACCCAATTCTTGACCCATATAATAGATTGCAAATGCTATGATATTTTAGTGAGTATCCAATGTGAAAAGTTGGGACAATGAAAGCAACTCCAACTGTTGGCTCATTTGGTTGTTTAATTTTTAAACTAAATTAACTATTTTTATCTTATTTTAATTAATAAAAAAGAAAAACTCTCCAAATATTTCAATTAACAATATTATACTATTTCTAATAATATTTATTATTTGAAAATAATGTGTAAAATACAATACAAGTTTTAAAATGGAAAAAAATTGTGTAATAAATTATGCAATACTATATAAAATATATTAAACTATTATAACAAATCAGGTCGAGTTGTTATTGGACCGATTGATCTATATTCATATTTGCTTCATTTAGTTAACAGATTATCAAATTCAGATCTTAATCTGTTTATCGAATTGAGACCATAAATTCATCTCCCATTAATTTCATCAACTTCGAATCAAAATCCAATTTATTGGCAGCTCTACACGTAGTGAGAATGCTCATCTCTATTCAGCACGACAAAGTCGCCAACAGCTATGTATGTGACCTATTTTACCATAGAGTACACTAATGATATGATCATATACATATTTTCCTAACATCCTAGTTTGCCAATTGTTTGGATTTGTCGGCCTAAGATTGAGGGGAATGCTGTCTTGAGGCATGAAGCCTCAAGAGCCAAACTTACAGTATGTAAAACCTAAATTGGTATTCAACATTATTGATACTAGATAACTTTATTTATAAATTGAGAAATACTGATTGTACATCACTATTTAAATAGGCCTTGTTTGGGCTCCATTTTAATGGAAATTTAGGGAAATGGGTTTTGGAATAGTAGTTTTTTAGAGAATACTTGCTTAAAAAATATTTTTTTTCGACTTACATGTAATACTATTTTATGGGAGAATGTATAGTTGAAAACGAGTCTTGAAAAAAATGAGCATAATCTTTTACAAATTGATGAGGTGTTAAAAAGGAAGAAAAGATCTAACTTGTTTAATCTTCCTTGACAGCTAAAGTAACTTCAACTAAGCTTCGCTCCATCTCTTTAAAAAGCTAAACACCTTTGATTTGACATCTTTTAGGCCTACTTCCCACCTTACCATTTTTGATATCTTCTCCTTTAACATGCTATTTTTTGGATGATTTCGTTTATTTTATCTTGGGATTTCCCTCTCTTGCCATAAGTTTTTCCACCAAGTTATCTGACCTTCCAATGGTTCCTTCGACGGAAAAGTGCTCTCTAGCAGCTAACTATGTAAGACCATATCCGTTTCCTCAATTAGATCAATTTATGAATTTTTTATATAGACCTTTTTTGCATCTTCAAACAAATATCACCAATACCAATAATATTCATAGGTTCTCCATTAGAAAGATATACCTTTCAATAATTCTCAGCAACACAATTTTCCATAATCTCATGATGTGTAGTGGTACAAAAAAAGGCCCCTGAATTTATCACCCCAAGTAGGGCTGGGCGCGGTTCGGTTTGGGTTGGTTTCGACCCCAACCCTAAACCAAAACCAAATTAGTCGGTTTGGAAATATTTCAACTCAACCAATCCACTCTAACTCTTAAACCCAA
>CAIGRQ010284882.1:0-11622 GCA_903798375.1 Fraxinus sp. D2006-0159
GTTTTAATACATGTATTCCAATCTTCAGAAAAAAGGCAAACTATCTAACTATACGCGTGTTTAAATTTTTTGGTTAAGTTATATTATAATTTTGTTTGAGGACAAACAAATGTTCAAGTTTGGGGGTGTTTGATAATTGTATTTTGTACACTTATCTAGGTCATGAAATTAGAGTATTTGTAAGTGATTTAGATGAATTATAGATGAATTTTGTGTAAATTATGTTTGCTAGGTTGAATTCAATGCAAATTGGTGAATTTGAAAGAAATAAATGAAAAACATGCGAAAAAGAAGGAGATCCAAAGTTTGGGGAGCAAAGTGTAAACATCAATAATTGATTCGGAGCACAAAAAGATGAATGAAAATCATATATGATCAATTGGATTCATTTGGAGGTCAAAGAAGTGAAATATAGTAAAAGTATTTTCACAAATCAATTTGCAGTCGAAGAAGTTATGCTACGATTTTTTAGCCTCAACTTGAGACCCATTTTCCAGATAGGAATCATTTGAATTGAAAATTTTGTATTTCTAGAGGAATTGTAGCCTTATTAATTATGTTTTCAATACATTTTGAATCATCTCAATCAGATAGCTTTAGAGAAAGTTATGCCCAAAATACCGAACACTGAGACAAACCTTCGCGCGCGCGCACGACACTATTTTCCCCAACCTGAGATCCATTTGGTTCTATGGCACGCGCGCATGGGCCTTTTTCGCAGAAGAATCTTTAGTTTCCTTTGGTGATTCAAACTCTTTTGGAAACCTAATTGGATGCAATTTTGACCTATTTTATAGCTCTTACAAATAGAGAACGAGGGATACACATTGAAAAACATCTCTTGTATCTTCATACACCATAGTTTCATCAAATTTATCAAGAACAAGAGTCTAATTGCTACATTTTGTGAGAAGAGATCAAACCCTAACAAGGAATTAAAGATCAATTACATCAATGTTTTGAAGAATTCAACATTGGGCTTGAAGATCAATATCTTTTGATTTATTTCATGATTCTGGTGATATTGTTCTGTTATTATTTTTGTAATTTATATATTAACATGTTAGGATAGTTTTGTTTTTGTATTGGATGAAGATGAACTCTATTGTTTATTTGTTTTAATTCAATACTAGTAGTTTAATTTATTTCTTGCGTTTCTTGATTAATTTTGTATACCCATTACATTATTTAATTGATTGGCCACCAATTAAATCATTAGTTGATTGTTGTAGTGTTGTGAGACTCACAATAAGTTTAGAACATGACAAAAATTAACATATGTACAATAGAAGATAGAAATAACGTTTATCACATGTGAAATCATATATATAATTTAAACTTTAATGCATTCTAATAATCCGAATTCAGGTCATGCTTATGATATATTTAATTTGTCTCGAAAAAGAAAAATATATATCATAACTTTACCGGTTGTCAAAAATACATGAACGGAACTAGATTGTAAATAAAAACTGAAATAGATAGTAATATGCGGATTCGAGATTCAATACAATCATCTATAAATTGATAAAAAAAAAAAATACATTTTTACAGCTTACGTAGATTAATTTAATATAAAATAAAATCAAACTCTTTTTTGTTTACATAATTCGAATACCATGAAAAGATAATAAATTTGAATTGAACTTATTTCATGTGGGATGATAACTCTTAACTAATAAATTTTATTACTTGTTAACGATCACGTATGCTTGCGAGTTTCATAGAAATAAGTTTTTGACGTCGCTGTCGGAGAATAACGTATTTAATTTGAGTTAATTAATTATATAGTATTCAAAACTTTCATTTATTTTGTTTTATACTATTATTACACATCTACATATATGTTACAAATGAAGTAAGAGAACGAACCTTGTGAACCCGTAACAATAACTGTGAGGGGAAGGCCCATGACTATGTGTGGGAGAAATTTTGCGTGTGCCAAAACAATGGGAGAGAAATGCCTGCAATGTGTGCTCTTCATTTGTGCTTGCCGGTGGTGACAATAACGTGCCTGCGAGATTTATTTCGAGTGGTAACTTAGGGCAAGAGACTGAGAGAGTATGATTGGGGGAAATGGGGTGCCAAAGGAACGGGAGAAAAATGCTTGCGATGTATGCTAGTCGTTTGCGCCGACCGGTGGTGGTAATGGTGCAGTTGTCGAATTTGCTTCTGGTATGAGATGGCAAAAGAACGAGAGACTGATTTGGGAGAAATGGGAACTTTAGGGAAAGGAACCATTATATTTCATTCCACCACCGATTTTTTTAGAATTTGAACTGATTTTGCTCACATCCTGGTTTTGCTCCGCCAAATTTGTTGGGAAATTCAACTCAGCCACGTCACCAAATTTAAATTCCTGTACCTACTAATTATAAAATTATTGTGGGCCTCAACATTTGAATTAAATATAAAATCCACAAATGGATTTATATAACACGTCATCAATACTTAATATAAGACGAAGATCGATGCTCATTAGATAATGTTTGAGTTTTTAACGATTGATAACTTGTATGAACATTATGCGCTTTAATAGAGTTAATAACCTAAATGGTCATTGAACTTTGTAAAAAGTTTTCACAGGGTCACTGAACTTAAAAAATCACGCAATTCGTCACTAAACTTTGCAAAAGGTTTACATGGGATCATTGAACTTTAAAAATCACTCCATTCATCACTAAACTTTGTAAAACATTTCCACAGGGTTGCTGAACTTGGCAAAAGGTTTCCCAGCAGTGATTTTTAAAGTAACCTTTTGCAAAGTGCAATAACCTCGTGAAAACCTTGTACAAAGTTCAATGATGACTTGGGTGATTTTTAAAGTTTAGTGACCCTGTGAAAACGTTTCGCAAAGTTCAATGACCATTTGGGTTATTAATCGGCTTTAATATTATATTAAGTTTGGAGTTCTATTTTAAAATATTAACCTTATTAAGAGAAGTAGCTTAACATCTGATATATTGATTAATATTTTTCATCCTTGTTTAGTGTGAATTTTACCCTTGACACTATAAAGTTTGGGTTTTCATCATATTATTTTTGTTTCTTGAATTGGAGGAAGAAAAATAGGTGTTACGTTTCTTGAGCAAGTGTGGTTGGGAGCATGTTGTATATTATGGTTTTCTCTCATACTAAAATATCGTACGTGGTTAGCATTTCTAGCATATTAGTAACTCGAGAAAAGTTCATTTGCATTGTACCTTACTAATGAGTAATCCAAATTCTCATACGTTGATTATTGTCATCATATTAAATTTGTGAGATTAAATTAACATGTTTTGACAAGATAATGGTTTAGTGAAGAACTCCAATATTGAAATCCAATATACCGTTTGAACTCGAGAAGAGGCAATTGATTCCTTGAGCTTTTGAACTCTAATATCATATGAGTTCGGTCTTACAGCTTTAAAAAAGTTCAATCTTGTTAGTGTTAGGATTGAGTTTCATCTATTTCTTGTGAAAATCAACCAATGTCTAGTAATAGCACGTTAAACCTTTTACGATATTCAAACAATCCACGGACTTAAGAATGACATTGTTGCTCTCAATAATCTCTCCCACAACATGATGATCTTGTGACTCAAGCATGAACCTAAATCTGATACCACTAGTTAGGACCACGTTTCTAAAAATCAACTGATGTTCTAAGAAGGTAGGTTAAACATTTTATGATATTTGATCACCATTATTTTAGTGGTCTGGACCATGAGCTTAAGAACGGTATTTTCATCCCAAAAATGAGTAATCCAAACTCTTATACATTGATTATTGTTATCGTGTTTAAATTATATGGGAGTACCTTAGCATGTTCTTAGATGTCGACTCGTTTGAGAACTCCAATCTTGAAATCCAATCGACTACTTTAGCTTCAAACACATTAACTGGTTATTTGAGCTTTTAAGCTCTAATATCACAATAGTTTGGGATTACATCTTAAAAATGTCAATCTTATTATAAGGTGTCTTATACGTTGATAGCCATTACCCTTAACGATGAGTTTTTTGAATGTATTTATAGCAAAATGTAACTTAGCCTTGTTTGATAGCCATTATTTAGAAGGAATAATGTTTTGAATAGTGATTTTTAGGAGAATATGGGGTTAAAAAGTGGGAAAAGGCTTTGGAGTTACATACAAAATATTTTATTGTGTCAATGTCTGGATGAAAATAAGTTTTCAAATAATGACAATCAAATAGGGGTTTAATTTAATGCGGCCACATCAGATTTTACCCTTAGAGTCTCAATGCCATTACCACCAAATGAAAACATAGTAGTAGTATGGACATAAAAAAAAAAAAAAAAATTAAAGAATTAAGTCCACTAAGGCTTCATCGCCCCCAAAAATATATGCTCTCCTCAACCCTCATTTTCTTGTTGCCCATCCGTTTGTGGGTGACAAGTAGTAGGAAATAATAACTTGGTTCCTAACTTATTCAACAAAATTCTTCAAAAGTGACTAAGGAATTTAACAACCCTATTCGATACAATGCTTCTAGGAATCCTATGTAAGCGCACTACTTCCTTAAAGAATAAGTCCGCAATATTGGTTACATTATTAGTTTTATGACATGGAATAAAATGTGTCGTTTTACTAAATCTATCTACTACCACAAATATAGAATCTCGTCCTTTCTTAGTCCTAGATAAGCCTAACATAAAATCCATATATACATGTTGCCAAGGTTCACTAGGAACAGATAATGACATATATAAACCTTGAGGTATACACATTAAATTTAGCCTTTTTACAAGTAATGAATCTACTACAAACCCGATCAACATTAACTTTCATCTTAAGCTAATAAAAGTGTTCACCTAGCATCTCTAAGGTTTTCTTAACCCCAAAATGACCCATTAGACCTCCACTGTGTGCTTTACACACTAATAATTCTCTCATTGAACATTTAGGAACAAATAAGTTATATTCCCGAAATAAATATTCATCAGGCCTAAAGAATCTATCCATAGCACCCTTATCACATATATATTAGCAAAATTTGGATCATTAGCATATATATCCATAACATATTCAAATCCTAGAAATTTCACACCTAAAGAAGTTAGAAGTACGTACCTCCTTGACGAAGCATCGCTACCACATTTTCTTTACCTTATTTGTACCAATAACATAATGAAATGTCTCGAGGAACTCCATCCACCTTGCATGTCACTTGTTTAGCTTACCTTGACTCCTTAAATGCTTACACTTTTCTCTGCAATCTGCATGAGTGGTGTGGCAAGTGTGCTAAAGTTTTTAACAAAACGTTATAAAAACTAGCTAACCTATGAAAGATTCTTACCTCATTTATGCTTTTAGGTATTGGCCACTCATTAATGACTTTGATTTTCTCCTCATCCACTTCAATACCTTTTGCACTCATATCCAAGAAAAGTAACCTTTTCAATGTAAATGTGCACTTTTTAAAGTTAGTATAAAGTTGTTCTTACCTTAAGACCACAAATACACATCTTAAATGCCCTATAAGTTCATTTAGGTCATTATTATACACCAAGATGTCATTAACGTAAACTACTACAAATTTACCTATGAATGCACGTAAAACATGATTAATTAATCTCATAAATGTGCTAGGTGCATTAGTAAGTCCAAATGTAACTAACCACTCACAACCCATATTTAGTTTTAAAAGCAGTTTTCCATTCATCTCCTTCCCTTGTCCTAATCTGATGATAATCACTTTTAAGATCAATTTTACTAAATATGTATGATCCACTTAATTCATCTAACACATCATCTAACCTAGGAATATGACCGTTATATTGTTGATGGCCCTGTAGTCGATACACATCCTCCAGATTATATCTTTCTTTGGTACAAGTAGCACTAACACGACGTATGGAATCATAATCTCCTTCACATACCATTGGCTCATCAATTTTTCCACTTACCTTTGAAGTTCCTTAGTCCCATCCGGATTATTCTGATAAGTCGACATGTTTGGAATGATAGCTCCAAGTACGAAATCAATTTGATGTTCAATGCCTCGAATAGGTGGCATCCCACTAGGCATGTCTTCCAGGAACTTGTCTTCGAATTCCTGCAACAAAGAGGGGTATATTAGATTCCTCAAGATTGAGGCGTGGATCCTTATAAACCAATAAGATCATAGGTCGGTTCTCAACCCAGTTACTCTTCAACTCACTTTTCATTTTCTTTCCTCTCTGTGACTCTACTCTTTTTCCTCACTTTTAGCCACCTCACTATTATCTCTCTTGTTGTGAAAGATCAATCTCACTCTCTTTTTCTCTCAATCTTTTTCTTCATCGCTTTTCAATTTGATTTGATCTTCATACACTTGTTGTTGTGTCAACGAGTGCAAGAGTAATAGATTTTCCATCCTTAGAAAAGCTATACCTATTATTGTACCCGTAATGAATCAACTTCCTATCATATTGCCACGGTCTCCCCAACAAAATATGCCCGACACATCACTTCATCATGATACCTTCCAATTGAGGAACTCACCAACACTTGCCTATTCACCTTAATCTCTCCACATTCATTTAACCATTACAATTTGCGAGGCCTAAGATGTTTTAGTATAGTTAATCTCAATTTCTCAACAAGTGTAGCGCTAGTCACATTAGTACAACTACCCATATCAATAACCGTACTACATACCTTGTTGTTGACGTGATATCTTGTATGAAATATGTTCTCCAGTTGTTGCTCCAAGTCATCTACTTTGATTTGAGCACTAAGAGCTCACTGTGTAACCAACAGCTCTCCCACTGCATACTCCACTTTCTCACCATTGCTAGCATCTTCCAATTCTGGCATGTCATCATATTCACCCTCACTATCATACACCACTTCTCATTTATGGCGCAAGATCATCGTCCTTTTATTTGGACATTGAGAAACAATTTGTCCTGATCCCAAGTATATAAAGCACTTGATATCCCGATTCCGTGCGGTTGGGAATCCGCTTTGGGTCTAGCTTTGTTAGCTACTTCGTCTCTTCCCTTTGATAGCTCAGTTTCGCCTTTTGACACAACCTCATCACCTTTATTATTATCCCACTTAGGTTTCAAGAAGAGTTGGAACCCGATGTGTTTCTAGTTGCTCCCTTCCTCTTCAACATCTCCCACCTTCATAGCTACATGTAACATGTCCTTCAACTCCACATAATGTTGTAGTCTTACCATATTAGCTATCTCCCTATTTAAACCATTCAAAAATTGTACCATGGTGGCCTTGAGGTCCTCCTCAACGTTCGCTCTAATCTTGACAATCTCTATCTCCTTGTGATAATCCTCCACACTCCTAGAACCTTGGTAAAGACTTTGTAATTTTTGATGAAACTTCCTATGGTGTGAACCTCTTCTTCATGATAGTTTTCAATTCTCCACATGTTGTAATGGACCTCTCATGATTCACCCTCCTAGATGTTGCCGCCTACCTTGTCTCCTTGTATTAGGAACTTCTCTAGGTTGTTCCCTATGCAAATTTGTAAACATTGTGTCTTGTCTATCCATCCATGTCTGCCTATCCATTCTATCTCCCATATCATCAGACAACCTTTCAAATCGTCGTATCATCTCATCCGTCAAGATAACTTGACTATTCTTCCCGCATGAAGTAGAATCGTCTTTGTCAAACATCATAAATCTAGTTTAATATTTGCCTCACACATGTACACTCGTGTATCACTCAATTTAGCTTTTTCCCTCTATTAGTATCACAACTTTGTCTTTTTTTACTCAATACTTTTTTGCAAGTACTTTAAAGAATTACTTCAATCTCAATAAAAAATTTCAACCCTTTGTGGAGTTAACACAAAGAATTGAGTAAGGAAAGTGATCTAGAAATGATTCAAGAAAGTAAAAAATTTGAATGAAACGCTAAGGATAAATTTAAGAAATCATTTCTTCAATTCGGATTGGACACTTTTTTTAAGTGCGCGAGAATTCAACAAAAGGCCCAAAAAATCGAAAAAGAATTGATTTGTGTACTAATTTAATACACAAATGACTTTTGATTTTTGATTTTTTATTTTTACTTTAATTGGATTGAATGACCCAAAGATAAAGAACACGAAGAAAGAAAATACGGACTCAAACAAAAACCAAAAAGGAATTAAATGTATAACCTTGATTTTTGAAGCCAAACTTTGATACCAACTGATGTGAACCCATTTAACAATTGAAATTAGGAAACTCGCGAAATATTAGATCAATCCTAAGAAAGCCTCTATCAACATTTAAAATAAAACTCGATCCAATAAATTATTGAACCAAAGATCAAGACAATTGCAACAATATTTTGACCCCGTGATTACAAAATTTACAAACCTTCCTTGAATTATTGAATGCCACAAGATTTAATTCTTAATGAGGGTGTGTTTGAGCCATATTATTTTGGAAGATGGAGAATGTGTGATTGAAAAAGAAGGAAAAATTATTGATGTGATGTAAAATATTATTTTATTGAAGAATGTGTGATGAAAATGAGAATGAAAATTTTAATGTGTACCAAACATAAGGTAAGTTCAAAATTAATTGGATGAAGAATGAGAAGAAAGCAATATGCCTTGCAATAATATCTTTCAAATTGTGTATTTTTACAATGAATGAAATGAGTCCCACAGAACCCATAAAACCTACTTAAAAACGAAACTAATATTCAAAATATCAAGAATTACAATAAAACTAAAGTTTTAAATAAAGTAAGATTATTTCCAAAAATAGAAAAATTCGCCCTAGAATTGTGCTATATGACCACATAGTGTATGGACATGCGGTCGCACAGTTCATCCAAAAGTGCCACTCTAATTATCGGTATAGAGAGATGCGGTCTCATAGTTACTCTTTTTAGCTTTCTCTTCCGTTGCATGGACCAAGTTGATCCATCTTGTTTCTTCTTTCAATCCTAACATGAAACTTGTTCATTTACTTGTTGTGATCGATGTTTCATTCACCGTAGCTCTTCTTTGACTCACTTCACTTGCGACCGTCATAAGTCCTTCCTCAACGATCAATGGATCCTAGTTCGGACTTGCCATCGTATAATGAATCACATCAGAGTGTCTCTAAGAATTTATTAGTATGTGGAATCAATTAAATAGGCATGATCTTATTTCCATGATCATTATTCCAGAAGAAATAAAACTAAGATATCCAACTTGAATAAAAAGTTCCAAATCTTGGAATATGACTATTATTTAGTACTAATGTGAAATTGGGACCTTCAAGAATGAAGTATTTGAGTCAATCTATCAATCGCCCTTTGTTTAGTAATAGGAACGTCTACTTTTATCTCGTAAAGGGAAAAAAGGGGTGTGTGCAATTTCTTTCTCTCTCTCCCTCAATTTCTTCAGTGCCATCAAAGAGATTACAGAAGAGCATTCTCTTGAATTCAAAGATGTGACACAAATAATGACTCTCTTCTCCAGGATGTGAGCGAGCCCGACTACAAAGTTACTTATATTTTAGTGGAAGAGTTCACGATCTAATATATTAGGGGATCTTAACCCTCGAAGGATGGCTAAAAATTTCCATTAAGGGCGCAAACTAATGGTGTTAATTTTTCAAGCACGAATAGAACAATCTAAAATTTTATGCAACATAGAGAGACAATGTATCTTCGATGAATGTGGTATCGAGGTTCAACAAAAGAGTTTAGTCTTAGGGGAGACCATTCAAATGGCCTTATTTATGACTTCGCCTCGATATCGCTCTTTGACTGGACCTCAAGGAGACTTCGATTGAATTGTTAAAATTAATTCATTTATATTCTACTTGGAAAATATCTTCTTTTTATTTTCTTCGTGTTAATCTCCACTATTTCCTCGAAATGTCATTGTCAAGTTAATTAGCTTTTATGTGCAAAAATAATCATGGTCCAAGGTTTTAAATGTCAACTACCTATGGACCCATCCAATCGTGTACCCGTACGACCCTGTTAAAATAGTTTCAAAAGGATACCTTAGGCATCGAGGACCAACTAATGATTTCAATCTAGGGCCTCGAATAAGCCTAGCAATAGGCATAAGCTTACTAACCCACCATGTACATGAAGGCATCATCCCATTGTGTACAAGAGCGAAGGCCTTCTAAGTCCACTAGTATTTAGTCCGCTAAAAGGCCCTGAGGGATCTCAAGACCCCCAACAAGGATCCAAAAGGAAAGCTAGATAAAAAGAGACACCAGAAAAATGAAGACTAGCTTTTCTTTCTACTTTTTTTGAGGGAATGAGGACGAGACATCTATGTTCGAAAGATCTATAATTCAAAGAGGATTCCAATCCTGTATTCGAAAGTATAACACGTATAAATTTCTTGAAGGACAAACCCTTCACAAAATTGTCGAGGCTTCTCAAGGTTCATGCTATAAGCCTGGAGATGTACATATCAAGAAAATGTAGAGACTATCCCTATAGAGATTCAAGCAAAATTCAAACAAGGAAAAAGGCAAAGTTGAAACACAACTACTGTCTAATTGAAGTACATAATGTAAATCTGGAAAACAAGATATTTTTCTTCAATCAAAGTACTGTAGATTCAATCGTACAGATGACTGTGACCCTATATAGGGATTGAGTCTGAAGACGACAATGGAATAAATCATAGCGGAGAGAGATTGGTCGAGGACATACACCTTGTTGGAAAAATAAACTAAATTCATAGCTCTCTTGAAATCATCAAACATCTTTGGATTGTTTCATGCGAAAATCAAGTCATCCACATACAAGCAAGCAAGTAACACATCACCATTTTTATTTAGCTTTACATAGAGTGCATGTTCATGTGGACACTTCGAAAAACCATTTGCTTGAAAATACCTATCAATTATATTATTCCAAGCACAATGGGGCTTGTTTCAAACCATAGAGAGCTTTCTTCAACCTCAGAACTTTATCTTCATGTCCTTTAATCACATAACCCATTGATTGATTGACATATACTTCTTCTTCCAAAAATCTATTCAAAAAAGCAGATTTCACATCCATTTGATGAATTTTCCAATGATTTTAAGCTTGTTGGCTATTGTGATAGCAATTGGGCCGGTGATATTGATAGTCGAAAAAATACTACTGGGTTTGTTTCCTTTATGGGAAATTCGACATTTACTTGGAATTCTAAAAAGCAGCCTATTGTGACTCTTTCAACATGTGAAGCAGAATATGTTGCAGCTACTTCTTGTGTGTGTCATGCTCTTTGGTTGAGAAGATTGTTGAAGGAACTTCATTTACCACAAGAAGGTTCGATGAAGATTTATATTGATAATAAGTCCGCTATAGCATTGGCCAAAAACCTGGTGTTTCGTGGTAGAAGCAAGCATATATCAACTAAGTATCATTATATTCGAGATTGCATATCTGAGGAAGAAGTGAAGCTTGAATTCGTAAAGTCTCAAGACCAAATTGCGGATATTTTCACGAAGCCCTTAAAGTTTGATGTTTTTCAAAAGTTGCGGTTTTTACTTGGAGTAATGAATCTAGTTTAAAGGGGGATGTTGGAAAAATAAACTAAATTCATGAAAATCTTAGAAGTTTCTATTCATGAATATGGGGCAATACATGAATGTGTCTTTTTTTCATCCGGAATATGCGTGTAGGCTACGCTCCATCCATTGACATATACTTCTTCTTCCAAA